>JAVQJF010020969.1:0-20516 GCA_036023855.1 Gadopsis marmoratus
AAATAGCCTCTGGCCATACATACCAGTTATTGATTGATGAAGTCTTAGTTGGGTGGGCTGGGGGGGGGGCAAAAGTGGATTGGTTTGTTGCTCCAAATGATCCCTTAATCACTTCATAATGAGGGCAGAACTCCCGGATCATTGATTAGCCAGCCAGCCTGAAAGTGGAGCAAATTGCCCCCCTGACTTCCCAATCTCCTCTAAAATATGTATATATATATATATATATATATATATATATATATATATATATGTATATGTACAGGCATCGTTTGTGTCTTTTATCCATATTTCCCCCCTCCACTGCAACATCGCCTTTATTCCTCATCTCCATCTCCATCGCTGAGTGTGTGTTGCTGTGTGTTCCATGTGTGCTTCGCTTCCCAGAGATTGGCTCTCAATCAAGTGGCGTGGGCGGCACTTCAGCGTCCTCTTTCCTTACTTTTTCAATTTGTGAAGTTTTTCGCTCCCGTTAGTGGAGTTATTTTCTTTGCCTGTTCAGCCACGGTGGCTCTCGCAGCTCCTACTAACAGACCAGTTACTCTCCTGTTTCCGCCAAACAAACGGCTGTTGTTGCTGCAGGAAATGTACCCATCCATCTTTGTGCCAGAGGTTATTTCCCTGGAAAGGCCTACCGGACACCCAGGGCACCCGTCGCCTCGCTCTGATTTGGCATGCACGCTTAAAGAGAGCGCTCGGCACGGCAGACCGATAAGAAGTTGACGCTGATGACACACATCGGGTTGAATCGCCACCTTTAAGTGGCTCATATTGGAATCTCACAGCTGATTGAATGGTGAAGTTTGAGAGGAAAGAAGGTTGAGCCAGACATGAAAGGGGGGGAAGAACAAGGTTGGCGTCACTTAAGTTGGCTGAAGATGCCTGAGAATCTGCCGTCGGCCGCGTTCTACTCTGGCACAATTCTGCTTTTAGCCTTTTGGTTAGTCTGCTGTTTAAACACGGGCGAGCTGGACAAACTTCTCTGCCAGCCTGTTTTCTTAATTTAGGTTTGATTTAGCAGTCAGCTGCACGCCTAAGCTCCTGCTTTGTGCAGTTTGTAAGATGAGAAGAACTTTTTTTTTTTTAAATTTAAATGTAGTTTTTTTTGGGTGCAGGTAATCCTGTGAAGGCCGTCTGCTCAGAGAGACGGGAAGGTGCGAGTGAGCAGCAGTCGAGCTGTGACGCAGAACCATCTGCCCAAGTTTAGCCTGGAGAGTTGCAGCTGCAGCCAGGGGTTTAGTATTCATTCGCGGTTCCGGCTTTGAAATGTCCAAAAGGACGACAAATGTCCGTCACACATTTCCAGACCCTCGAGTGCTTGTTTCGATTGACCTGAAGCTGAAACAACTAGTCGCTGTAATCCGTCGGTCGACCGTCGACGGCTACGTTTTCGCTTCCCGTGCACAAATGCGAGAGTGCACTTTGTTCCACCTTCTCGGTTGTGACACGACATCTGCTGTTCTTTGTGTTATGTGATGGCAAACTGAATGTGTTTTGCGTTTTGGACTGTTGGTCTGAAGGCGTCGCCTTTCTTGGCTTTTAAGAAAGTGTGTTTTGGCGTTTTTTCCTGGTTTCCCCGACATTTCCATAAACCAGCCGATTGGTCGATTAATCGATACAGAAATGAAGCATCGGTTGCCGCCCCAGTTTGTCCTGTGCAGTTTGCAGTGAAGAACAAAAGCAGGAATAGTTAATTATTATAAGTGATTATTTGATTTTAAAATGTTTATGGATGAATTGGAATCGCAGTTTGTGATTGTGTGCTCTAGTGCGTTGGAATGCACTGAACACACACTGGGTCCTGTAAAGAAGCAGAAGAACGTGTTATTGAAAAAGTAGCCTCCATTCCCGAGGCTGCAGAGCAGATCTGCAGAGCAGCAGGTGATGCAAAGCGCTGTGGGTTAAGAGTTTTTGGCAGATTGAATATCTGAAAGATTTTTATTATTTTTTTACATTTTGTTTTTTAGGTTTCTCTTCTGATAATCCATTGCACAGCGATTGTCTGGCTTGTCACATCTTGGCTAAAGCAATTAGGCTGACTGCATGACAGGGGGGGGGAGGGTCTGCTGCTTAGTTACTATAGAGGTAATTCTGAATTATAATCATGTCTCATTGTTGCTTACTGCAGTTTTTCAAAATGAGAATTTTTATGGTCCTGAAACGTGAAATGAAGCAGGAAATTAAAAACCTAAGATAAGCCCTCCTCCTTTTTTTTTTTTGTCCCCTTCATCCAAAGCTGCTGCCTTCACACAGTAATGCCCCGTCACATCCCATTCCTGCTCTGCACACACTCAGAAGGTGACAGGTATTCACATATTTCATTTATTCAAGTATTCAGTGAAAATATGCCTTTTTATTTTTTTTTATTTTTCTCAGTTAACGCACATCTTCAGAAAACGAAATGGGCTCTCCTCTCGGCGGCGTGATGCGACGCGCGCACCTTCAATGAGGGACCCAACTGCATCTAATTCCAAACTTTCCGAAAATAGCAGAGCCGTTTGACCTTCTTCGCCGAAAAGTTTTGCCAAGTCCTGTCGCACCTCCTGCACTGTACCCACTTTGAATGGACGGCGTGACGTCAAACTCCCGCAAGTCCTAATTTTAGGTGAAAGGTTAATTGATGGTCTATGAGACTCAGATTGGATTCCCGACTCCCCTTCTCCCTCAGGCTCCTCGTGCGATTCCTTATGTATGCAACCTGCGCTCGGCAGATAGGAATTGTGGCAGATTTTCCGCAAACAACACTCTGCATACCTTCGCACTTGAATCTGGAGCGTGTTAAATTTAGAACATGAGGAGTTTTGCGGGGTGGATGTTGTTTCTAATCTATACTTCAGCGCTCACGCCATTATTTGTGTATATTTTGGTGGTCACCATATGCGCGGCGAATAATTGGCTTGGACATGGTGTAAGATAAGTCTGCTCGCCCACACGTAGCTTGGTCATTTTCCTCCATTTCTCAGAACTCCGGGCTCGTTTCCATCGAATCGAGGCTATTTTTAAACCGGTCTTGGAGGGAGAGCGCAGGGGTTTATCGGGGGGGTTTTCAGTTAGTGTCATATGAATCCAAACCCGGGCAGCGGTCCAGGGTGAGTAAAACGCACCTCCTCCTCCCCTACAGTTGCCCTGAACGCTTCCCATTCCGACAGAATGAGTGTGTGTCCGTTCATTAACCATGTGTTGACTCACCCCTGCAGCTGTCTGGGATGGGAGAGATGTGCGTGCTTGTGGTCAGGAAAAAAAATAATTGATTCTTCATATATGCATCATGCGCATCTCTCGACGGGTTCAGCATCGGTGCAAAGAAGTCTTGCTTGGAACTTTTTAAAATAGTGTAGTATAATTTTTTTTTTTTTTTTTTGAAAAAGTGAAATGCATGCACAATACAAAATCTAATCCCAATGTTCGGGCACTCGTGGTCACTGCTTTGTTTTGGTTTTGTCTTAACATGTTTAATTTCCAGTAATACAATTTAAGAGAAAAGCAGCAACGCCTCACATTTGAGAGGCTGAAATCTGAATAATAAATGACTTATTTTATCTCTATTGACTAATCTTTTTATCGGCTAATCCTTTCGGTACTTAAGCTAACGCATGTAAAACACCTCAAGGGCAGCGAAGCATGTTGGGAATAAGCTGTTGCTTCCACCTGCCAGTTGTCGTACATCTGTTTTTAAAAAAAACAAACAATTATTGTAGAAATGAATCGCTCTGACCTTTCTCGTGATGCACATTGATAAATATGCTCTTGTGAATGTGAGCCGCAAGACAGCAGATGGAGAGGAAACGTTTCTAGCGCCCCGAATCGAAGTCAAAAGTGTGAGCCACCTGGAGAATCTGAGCCGAAGTGCATGTATGAGTGCGTCGTGACGTACAGCAGGTTTCCACATCGGATCACCAATATTGGCACTTTTGAAGCATGTTGGTGTATGTCACACATCTGTGTAGACTGCAACTGTGATCTTCCAAACGTAAGCGCCTCCCCTCAGGAGTAATTGCTGGTGATGGTTTTAGCCATAACTGTGCAGCCGTGTGTCTCTGTGTGTCTGTGTGTGTCTGCAGTGACATGTTCGTTAATATGCTCTAAGGCTGTGAACTTATTTACGCCAGGAGAGCGACACGCAGCAAAACCTCTCCCAGCCAGTCACGCGGGCCACCTTCCCGGTCCAGCGGACGAATCCTCGTCAGCTGTTTGATCGCTCTTCACTGCCGTGCTGCATTTCCTCCCTGCCTACACCATCTCTCTCCCCCGAGGGGCAATTTCTGGTGACTGGCGGCATGAAAACCGACTCGGGGTAAACAAAGCACCCACCACCAAACCAGGCTATTGCTTTAGTGTCACAACTCAGCTCAGCGACAGGCGGCTGGGTGAAAGGAAGGAGGGGTAGCGGGGGGGGGGGGGGCATGTCTGAGGCTGACAGTAGCCCTCCAGCAAAAACACAGACCGTCTGCATTGGTGTAGGCCAGCCTGTTGCTACAGGTACCACGAGGATAACATGTCAGCAGGTTCAGATAACCAGACACACAGACGCTGCACAGCTGCCCGTAGTCCTTTCTGAGACAGGAATTTACTATCTGCAGAGTCATCACGGCGGCATTCAGTTTGTCTTGACGCGTGCAAGGTTTTTGCATCATGTTGCAAAAATCCAGCTAGGTTCAATATAGCTTTTCGAGGTGGATGCAGCACTGTGCCGGGGCTTTGCTCATCTTATTTAGCCATTTATTAAAAAAAAAAGATGTTTCTATAATGCATACTGTAACCAGTCTGTAGAATACGGTGTGCTCTGCTGGAACATGCTTTCTGTATGCGCAAATATGTGGAACGTTATAAATGGCCTTAGAACAAGGGGGTGTATTAGGCAGCAAGTGAGCATTTTGTCCTCCAAGTTGATGTGCTGAAGCAGGACAAATGAACTAGTAGAAGGATGTGAGCGACTTTGACATGGAACCAAACTATGACAGCTGGGCGACTAGGTCAGAGCAGCTCTAACACTGCAGCTCTTGTGGGGTGTTCCTGCAGGGGTCATTACCTACCAAAAGTGGTCCAAGGAAGGTGAACCATTGAACCGGAGACAGGGTTCATGGCTCACATGACAGGGTTCGAGGCTCACCGATGGTCGTGGGGAGCGAAGGCTGGACCGTGTGGTCCGATCCAACAGAAGAGCTTCTGTAGCTCAAACTGCTGAAACAGTGAATGCTGGTTCTGATAGAAAGGAGTCTGGATGTTGGGACTGATCGGTGTACATGAGCAAAGTCAGATGGTGACTCTCAATGTCGTTAACACTAAACGCTTAGTAACGTCGGGCACTAAATTGAGCTTTTACTTATTGAAAGAAGTCACCCAGTCTCATTTAAACTCAAAGATCAGCTTCACTGGCATGACAAAGTGGTAAATTTATAGTGTAACAAAGTTATGGTCACCAACAAACTGGGTTTTTGGGTTATTATAAATGGTGTCCATAGATAAACAGACTGTCACCAGAACGTCTGTGTATACAAACCTACATTACAAACAACCTGAACGTTAACATTATCGAATGATGCAATCCTGGCCGTCCTCGGAACAATTTCCAAAACTGTACTTGCAGAATAATTGGACGCCGAGACATTAATGAGAGACGTTTTTATTTTTTTATTTTTTTGAGATGTGGAATTACATTTAATCAAATCTCCTGTATAAGTTTCACTGACTGGAATGGAAATCATGAGTCATTTAACAAGCACCAGCACCCCCACTATGATCTGGCGCACTTCCTGCAGCTCGCTTCACTCCGCTGTTAGCCGCTCGTCAGTCAAAGACCCTCTGATGTGGAAATTAGATGCATTTTAAAAAATAAAAAAATAGAAAGAAGAGAGACTGACGGCTCTGCGCCCAACATGTGCAGCGGACGCAGGTCAGTTACTGGAAGATCTTTTTAATTAGCCTAAGTTCTTTTAATTAACCAGCCAGCATAATGTCCGTGTCCATTTGTCACCCCTGCTTTGCTCAGGCGGACCTGGGTGAATTTACCCTCTTTTGTCTCCTCGCAGTACCAGCGGTCCCTGCTTCCTATTATTATATTTCCTCATTCAATGAAATGTGTTCGGTTTCTTCTTTCTTCATCTTCTCTTTTTAGATTAGCATGATAATACCCCGTGGAGGGGAGGGAAAGTGGCGAAGAGCTATTGCGGGACTGCTCATCAGATTCACTGTGTGCAAGACCGTGGTTATTATCATACTGAATGAACCATCAGTTAAACTAACAGCCCGAATTCCGACATTTATCTCTAATATCATAGACCGACTGTCAATTGCATAGGGAGCACAATGGCAAATTATGGATTATGTCTTGCTCCTTGGAGTCTGGATCTTTCCCCAGTGTAATTACGCTATGCTAATTGTGCCCCCCCCCCCCCAATGCACTTCCCATGACAGAAACAAGGCCTCCCAACTGTTCGGATGTCGCAGACATGGGTGAAGTGAAATGTGAGTTGAGCTCGGAACGCATCCTCCGCTCGGGGGCATTGGGGGGGGCTCAATTGGAGCTTGTAGCCGTGCTTCCAGAGACGGGGTCAGAAGCAGGTCAGTCCACCTTGAACTCTTCAGCTGGATTTATTGTATCGGGGGCGGACAGGGTCAGGCCGCCCCTCCCCTCCTCCTCAACACGAGGACTTTGTGAGCGTCGGACATGGAGCAGACGCTGGCAGCACAGACAAATCCCTGTCACGCTCTCTCCGCGGAGAACCCTGCTGGGGTCAGAGGCCATGTGTTAAGGGGGGGGGCGTCCCTGTGGCATGATCTGAATACTGATTGATTTTTCTTCCCACCTGGTGATAGTGGGGGGAGGGGGTCAAGCCACTTACCGTTACCCCATGTGGCGATGTGGAGTGAGGGAATGTGGTACAAAGGAAGGGGAAAGACACTCGGAGCCCCAACATACCTGACTTCTCTGCTCAACTGTGCACCTCAGCGGGTGTCTGTTTTCACTTTCCCCCGAAAAACAAGACACTAGACCACATGTTTTCCTTTTTAATAGAGAGCTGAGTGGAGAAAGGGCGGGAGTGCGATCTGTTTGCCAGATGATCACTTGGCTGTTGGCGTTCGTTGGAAGACGCGGCAAGTTTCTCGATTTTATTGGTTGCTGTTCAAAAATGCACAACCACGGTGGCCACGGACAGTGATATCAGTCGTGTAATTGGCTACAGTTATCATTCCTAAACGTAATAACAGTTTCAGCACTAACCAGGTTTGTCACTAAGAGGCAGGAACACTGACGATGCTAAAATATAAGGTTGACAGGGCAGAAAACGTGGCCCGTGGTAAATATCCATCAGTTTACAGACGGACTTCACCTTTAACCCTGATATCCTTGCGAGGGGCTATGACCAACACTTTATGAGCGCTCACTCTGTTACATCCGAGTAAAGTGGTTTAGATAATCTGGCCAAACTGTTTGTTTACAGCCTTTTTGATAATGTGACTTCTTGTGTTTCTTGCCCCGTCGGACGTCACTATAGCGACGATGGTGATCTCAGCAATTACCTCTGTTAATCAAATGGAGTCATATCCGATAGGTTTGACAGTCGAGACTACGGCATAAAACCCTCCGAGCGGTTTTACACCGAGGTTTTCCTCGACACAAATTCCATTAGTAAGACAATAGAAGTATAACCAGTACAATAATGGCAGGCGTGTTTACACAAAAAGAAGGAAAAAAAAGTCATATTACAAGGTACAAAACGATAGAATTGCAACAAAATGAGCAAAAACAATAAAATAGATAAAAGACAAATGTGTGGTAAGTCGCTGTTTACCCATCACAGTAATTTTTATTGCCATTTATTTCTTCTCATAAAACTGTATCCAGCATTGAACTTAAACTTAATTGTCTTCTGTCAGGGTAATTCCCTTCCAGCCAGTAAGCCGCTAAATGATAAGAGATGGTGTTTTCCCAACAGTGCTCCCACACTGCTGACACATTCTGATATTTGAGCAGCGGTCTAGGGCTACACGACTCTAATTTTGATGAATTTCCAGAGGACAACTGTAATTATGAATAATAAAAAAAATAAAAAAAATTTGTCCTTATCCAATATCTGCAATGGCATGATGCCACTTAAATGTCTCCCATCTCCTCAAGTAAAATAGAAAAAGGTCACAAGTAAGACTGAAACGGAGAACTCTTCACCGCCCTCGACCCTGGATCTTCCCCATCAGGGTGACCGTGATATTTGAAGCCGACTCGCTTCTGCTCGAGGTACCGCAAGCAAGGAAAGTGGTGGTTTTGAAATTGTTCACATTAAAGGATATTGTTGTTGCATTTGATCAGGGAATCGTATGCAAACCTCCCTCTGTAACTTTATTTTGGTCGTGTGTGTGACACTTGAGTTGTTTTGGGGTGTCTGCGTTCGCACCGATCGCCACGCTTTGCCGTTTAACCTGTGGAGCCTTGCGAGATCTGAACCACGAAGCTTGACGGGAGATTTTGGCCAACTGTCTTGAGGTTCAGGTACGGATAAGCTGTGCGGGAAGTTGCCATCTCAAAGATTTTCCAGAACAATGGCCAGGTTAATGACTTTGTATGCAATTACAAAAGGTACCGATGCTTATTGCGATGTCGGTCACAATCTGATTTTGGCACATAAACCCCTCTGAGTTTACGCATGAGATTGAACCTCTGATTGCTTTTTATATTGCTTAACGTTCAATTGAATACTTATCAGCAGTGACTATATGGAGAAGGAAATTAAATGCATTTGTTACATGTTCAAGAGTCCATTTCTTCAAAAGCAGGGGGAGTTGCTTATCAAGCCCAGTGAGGTTGTCACTTACATAATCTTTTTCTTTTTTTAACATATCAGTTCGCAGATTGACACTGTTTAGCTTGGTTTAGCTTTGTGCCCTGTCGGTGTGAAGATGTTCCTGGGAGCAGCTGGAGCTCCGCTGTTTGCCAAAAGATTTTGCCCACTTGCCGCAAAGGCGGCCTCGTTTTGTCATGCAAGCGTCGCCCACCGCGTCTCTTCCCCCCCGGAGTTCGAAGCCACTTGCTTCACCTCTCTACGCCACGTTTGGGCGTTCCTCCTGATCGTCGTCGGTTTCTTCCTCGACGGAGACATCCCATCCGACTGATCGTCGAGGCTGCGCGATGTGACGGATTCGTGTGGTAATGCTCTCTTCGTTTTGCCTTCGCAGGTACGCTGACAGCTGCAGTCTCCGCCAGCCTGCTGTACTCGCCTGCTTGGTGGATCGCCGTTTGAAAGCTAAGGTACAGTGCAAGTGCTGACTCTCTCTAAAGGGCGTCCTGCGTAATTAAAAGTTGGAAGATTTGATTTGGGGGGGAGGCTTGGAGTCTGTTCACTGATCATTCAAATGCAGTATTTAGACTGGGTTGGATGCAGTGTGACAGAGCATGGTCTGCTTCCAGGAGACATCTACAGAGACCATCTAATTAATGGATCCTTTGTGGAAAAAGCTGCTTCTGAAGAAGCTTTTTTTAAATTGGATATCGTCTACTCACTTATCGTCTCATTTTAATCAAATGTCAGGATGGAGCTTTTAAATATCTGTCGGGCTTTAATGGGGAGTTTTTCGTTCTCTTTTTGTGTAAGCTGATGTATTACAACCACATATATGCATTGCAGTAGTTGGAGCAGCGAAAGCATCGCGCTCACAGTGTTGTATTGTCGGCTACCATCTTAAAGGCCCTGAAACCACATGTTTCTCAGCCAGTTTTTTTTACCAGGTGCGATGGAGTCCTATGTGAACGCACCATTTTCCGACAAAGCTGGATGAGGTGCAGGTATTTCACACGAGAAGTTTTCCGTATTTGTGTTTTGAGCTGTTTCCACTGGTGTTGAAGCTTGCGAGGCTCCGCTGATAACAGTTGATGGCGTTGAATTCGATGACATTTTGAGGGGTTGACTGCTCACGCCGCCAGGTTACTGTCAATCAAATCCTATCAATCCGCAGAGTCCGAGTGATGCAGATTAGCGGAGTTTTATTGCGCTCCCCGATGATGTGTTTTTCTTCTTCTTCTGAACTTTAACTTTTAATTGTTGCATTTCAAGCCATGAGAATTTAAGGGTTGCTACGATGAACAAGAGTATTTCTGAGTTCCTAGCAAGTTGTAGCTTTGCTGTGTTGCATGTTGTCCTTGTGTGTCTCTGCGTCGTTATTCCACTGTCACGTTCCGTCTGTCTGTCCGTCCCTCCACCTCCCCAGTTACTTTCCATGAGGTTTTGTCGATTATTGCTTTTCTTTATCAAAAACCAAGGTCTAAGGTTATATAGTGGGTCATATGCTGCACATATTGTAAATAAGCGTGCGATTTTTGGGCAACATGAATAAACGTAATACTGAGCGATCGGTGGGCACATACCACCAGGAGGAGGTTTCGCAGGGAGGTGCGCTCCGATGTCGGGTAGTCGAAGCGGAAACGACAGTGTAATGCTTCAGGAACCTGTAGAACCGCTGAGGAGCTATTGTGTCTGGCCGGACATTTCCCCAGTGAGCTTGAATGTGGACAGTAGAGGACAGGGCCAAGGAGCGCCGATGACAGGACGCCTCATGGGATGGCTGGAAACAGATGGCTGGCCAGATGCAGGCCTGCTGTGACCTTGAAAGCATTTGAAGGTAAAAACCAGCAGAAATGTCTCCACAACAAGTGACTGTGGACAGTACAGCAGGAGTGGCGGTTCTGTGCGAGACCTGTTGTAATGGCTGTAGTATGTTACCACGTTGCATTTGTGTGCGATCATGCGTACAGGAAATGTTCTTTTTGGTGTGCACCCCATCAGAGAAGTTGAGCCTTTTGGGTTTTTTTTGTCATGTTCTAATTTAGTTTGTTTTGGTTCACACTGTGTGAATGCAAGTGAACCATGGCCTGCACACAAGAGGTTCAAAGCCTTTATTAATTGGGCAAAGTTCCGGTAACACAGTTTGAAAATGTGGTGGTGGTGCAGCGAGGTCTCGCTTTTCAGGTTCAGTCTGTGCTCTTTTGCATATTTTTATTTATTTTTTTTATCAGTTTATCTGATAACCATGTTCTAGGATAAGCGATTAATCGCTTTGTGTATAACATGTCAGAAAATAGTGAATAATGACCATAATGATTTACAATCAATGTTGCATTTGGAAGTGAACTGTTTCGTCCGACCGACAGCCCGAAGCCCATTTACCATCTCAGAAGATTCTTCATAAAATGACACAAACGATGATCATTAACTGAACTTGTTGCTGATTTGTTTTTATGTCAATCTACGTATTGATTAATTGTCTTTTTCTTTCTTTTTTTTTTTAAAGCTTCACTCACGTTTTGATGGACATGAATGAACGTGCATTCTGTCTTGGGAGAAGAGCTGTCAGACCTGATCTCTTGATCGTTTCAAAGTGCTCCAGAGAAACGTTTTCGGCATGCCTCCACAGGTTTGCACATCACTGCGTATGCTGTATTTAACTATCGGGTTAGATGACAGGCCACGGATTTCATGCAAAGGTTAAATGTTACAAAATGCAGCGCTAACAAACACTTCTCTGGTGGACTGTTGGAATAAATTGGGCTATATTATCTTTCTTTAGAGAGGAGTTTACATGGTCTCTGGCTGATCAGTAGTGATCTTTTGTCAATACTAGAAGAGACACATGATGCAATTGAGGCAGCAGAGTGTGAAGCAAATGCCACCAGCAGCCTGACATTGTGCAGACCTCTTGGGCTTTGAGCCCAGCAAAGGGAGAGCCATGATCGGAGCTGGGAACTGGATGGTAAGGTGGTGGTGGGGGGGCGCTGGGAGAAATAAGAGGAGGTGGAGGAGGGTAGAGGTGTCAGGCGTGTAATTGGGGTGAGGAGATCTCTGGGGTGGATAGAGGGAAGCTTTATTAAGACCGCTCAAGTCTGATGTGCTTGCACGGCCGCCTAGCTCTTCCCCACACACACATCCTGTGGGCCAATCTTCCATTTCCACCAGAGACTCTGTAACAACAAAGGGATGAAGGGCAAAGTCCTCAAGCTCCTTTCAGCCACCGATGAGACAAAAGACCCCATTACTTGGGAAGCACTGATGGGGAGGCAGCATTGTTAGAATGTATTTTTTTTTTATTTTCTTCTTTCTTTTAAATCAAGGCCTATTATTCCTGCTTCCTCACTGCTAAGCTAAGTCTCTATTACTTATTGATAGCGCTGTTTTATTGTATCCTGAGATGCTGTAGATTTTGTGACTTTGTAGAGTTTGTTCGGTAGTCTGCCAAACCCCGTGACTGCTTGATGGCCTCCCTGAATTCACGTACTCTTTGTAAAATAAGCCACTGGATAAACCTTTCTCTGTGCCCGTTTGCTTAAAATAATGCAGGTTTTTCTGCATTAGCTCCTCCCGCGACACATTTAGACGGTGCACATTATTTTCTGCTATTATTAGATTGTTGCTGAGAGCCAGAAATGCATGGCTTGGAAATACACTGAGAGCGGAACGTTTTATGAAATATTTACAGCCCAAAGTGTAGGCAAACATTGGCGCTCGGAACGCATAAAAGAGGAATAATCTCCCTTCCTTTGGCTCACAAGGGAGAACCAACTTTCCAGGGTGACGTCCCCCGTGGCTGATCGTATCGAGCCCGATGGCGAGATTAAGAGCTTAACTGCTTGTTTTCTCCACTGTGCGACCACTGAAATGTTAACTCCCGAGTCAATGACGTTCCCACCTACCACTAATGGAGAGTTGAGTAGATGCGTGCTTCCGTGACCTGGCCATTATTCTGTGTGCCATCTCACAAAAGCAGATTTTTGTGAGTGACGCAACAAAAGATTCCGAGTTGAAACAGGAGGCGGATATGGGTAGAATTAGTGGCCCCCGTCAGTGCTTGGGCTGTAAATTGGTTTCTGCAGAACTCACGAAAAAGGGGATGGAGGCCTGTTCACTGCTTCCATAGCTTGTTAATCCCCCACAGCTCTGGCCGGAGGGAGAGCCGCTTGCATACACATTCCCTTGTGGAGATGGCGCTACTCCTCCTCCAGCCCTCTTCCGTCCTCTTTCCCCACTGTCCTGCAGGGCTTGGCTAATCCTCTGCCTGCTCATGGTAGGGAGATTGCAGGCTTTTTCAAAGCCCTTTGCTGGCTGGACTTCAAAGTTGCAGGGATACAGGGACTTGAGGGAGGTGGGAGAAAATGAGGTGCACCGCAAGCAGAGACTGCGAGGGGCTCACACTCGGCTTTTTCCTGTGCCGTTCCTGAGGTGAACTCTGTGGACTGGAGGGAAAGAGGCCTTGTTGATTGCAGAGACGGGGCCTCTGAAGATCAGCTGCTAAAATACGGAGGTGGTGATGTACAGTATGCAGAGCGTTTGCGCCTTTTCATGCTGCAATTTGCAATTCAGTTCATTTATATATATTTTTTTTTTTGTTGTTGTTGACAGCGTATTTTTTATTGTGTGTTTTTGCGACAGGATTTTTTTTGTTTTTGTTTATTTTACAAACTGCTGCAAACCTCCTCCGTGCAGGGCCCCGGTTGTTGAGGTTAACCAAAATTACTGTGACTGTAATTCTTCCACTGTCAAGAGACGTTCACTCACTTTGAAAGACAACCGTTCAGTAGATTCTGAACTCTCCTTATCTTTTTGTCTGGGACTAATCTCATCGGTTTCTCGTCAGTTGAACATCATTCGGCCTGAATCGCATAGATTCAGCACTGATGTTTCAATCCGGAATTTTCACATTTCTCTAATTTGACAGAAATGTCTTGTGTGTGCATGATAATGGTGTGCTGTGTGCTGTGAGCCGTGTTTACAAGCATTACGCGTGTTCTGACTCTGGAAAGTGATATTTGCCAAACTTAATTTGCCAGACCGGCCTTGTGTTGTGAATTTCAAGCTTCATCTGATGCTCGTCTTCATTTAATGTACTAAAATGCTGCGTCCTCATGGAGGTAATTAAGGTACTTTCAAATCCTTGGCGCCCTTGATTGCTGCAACGTGCGTCAAAAATCGAAGGTCTCGAAGGTCACGACTCGCTCGGGTCAACGATGGACATGTTTAGATTCAGTGGGACTCTGTAACTCCAGGACTTGAATACATCAAGTTTACTGCAGTTTCTGCTAATTTTGGACTTTTGTTGGTGCTAGTTTTACCAAAAACAAACAAACAAATTTCGGAGCACATGGTGATGCTTTCAGTTTGCATGCGCTTGTTCGACCAACAGTCCAAAACCTGCAGGGAGTCGAACTTCCTGTCAAACATGGCAAAAGAAAATCAGCAAATTTCTCACATTTGAAAAACTGAAATCAGAGTATTTGCTTGGAAAATGGCTAACGATAATTCATTCATTAAAATATTTGCGGATTGACTGTCCTTTGACTGACTGACCTTTGCAGGCCTATAAATATAGGCATTGTCGACTAACAAGTGGGGGCTGAAACCTGAAGTACAGCACAGCGTAACTCACTGAATCCATGGCAACATAGACCCTGATTATCCCCCAATAGAAGTAAGACAAATTATTTATTAATAGGAGTGACCAAAATCCATTAATTACCTTTTTGTCCATTTGTTTTATTTTAAAAGGAGGCAGTTGAGTGTTTTTTTTAAATATATATTTTTTGCCTCAACATCTAAGTGCAGCTAATCAAGTGTCTTAATTGCGTTAACAATTCAAAAGGTTTACTGATCCAAGGCCCTGATTGCAATGAAATGTGACTGCAAATTTCTTTTTGGTGTTTCAAACTTGACGAAATTTCACTTGTTCAACAAATTCATCTGCATGTGCAACACAGTAACTGCGTAAAGTGGACTCCTGGGGTTTGGGGTTATACATTACTCCCATTGTTGATGTTCAGAAAGTCGACGTACGGCGACTCAAGGCGGACCTTTTTTAATGCGCACACATTCCACCATGCGAGCGCGAGCTGTCAACACGCCGTTGAACGCCGGGGGGTAAACCCTTCGTAAAGGCTGGTTAGCTTCAGCTCAGAAAGGAGGATTATGCCATTAACTGTGGTTTCCTTGGTAGCAGCTGCGCTTGAGTTTTATCTTCTTCCATTCAACTTATGTCATTAGTGCCGCTTACTTAAAATGGATTGTAGATGATATCGTGCACGCTCGGGGTGCAGGCACGCCGGCAGTTTGTTTACTTTGCTCCGAACCGCAGCCGGAAAGTTAACTTTGCCGTATCTGACCAGCGGCTGCTAAACGAAAGCTGCAAACCTGCCTGCGAGCACAATCTTAGAAGTTGGCTTTTATGTGCTTCATCCCTTTGTTTTTCTTTGTTTTTCTGGGACAGCAACTGTATTTTCTTTTAATCTCTTGTTCAGTTTCAGTTGACTAATCAATAATTTAGTCTGACGATGTTGAAATAAAACGGAGTACCCGTCACATATTCCCCGTGATCACAGTGATGTCTTGTTTTGTGTGATGAACAGTGAAACACGCAGCAAACTCTCACTCTGATGAACGTTTTCTGTCCCCTGCCTAATAAGCACTAGTTGGAATTGCTTTACCTATCGGTCCGAAGTGAATGTCGATAATCGGCACTTTGTTAAACTGTAATTCCAGCTTCTCCAGCATTAGGATTTCATGCCCTTTGTCTTTGTCGCACAGGAACGTAAAGTCATTGTCCTGTTGATGAAACGCACCAACTATCTGGGGAAACTATAATGGATGTTTGCCCTGATTTTTCTGACATTTTATAGACAAAACGATTAATGGGGAAATGCAGGGGCAGATTAGTCGACGCCGTTAGTTGCAGCTTTGCAGCAGATTATTGAGTATTTCCTATCCAGGCTTTCGGTCCATTTGTCTCACCCCCCCCCCTCTTCCCACGGGGCGGTGAAGACGATGTTGAAGCCGGCGGTTTCTGGATGCAGTATGCGGTTATTGACCAGAAGCTGTTGCCATAATATGAACAGACCAGTCTGTTTAGTTATATTGACAGCTGGGTGGTTTCCTTTTCACCAGACCCGTGTTCTCTCGTCCACCCGTCGGAAAGAGCCCGGCTGCTTTTTTTGTTCTGTTGCATTGACTCGAGTAGTTTTCACACGGCTCCTTTCACTCTGAAAATGATTTGGTGGAGGTGGTTGATTTTGGAGCTGTAACATTCTATCCTCAATTGAGATTTTGTATCATTTCTTTCTTTTTTTTGTGTTGCCAGTATGCTGCGACTTCTGCCGAGCATGAGGCTGTTTATACGAGAGACTCTCTTATTTCTTATAATTGATGTTTACTCCCTAGGTGGGGCATTAAGGAAGATTGCTGTATTAATTGCCAACGTATGCCATCTAAGCGGGTAATTGCAAGCTGTTTGCAGGAATGTAAATGTGCTCCGCTTGGGTTTAATGGAGTTTGTTTATTGAGGTGCTGGTCGCTGACAAATTGAGATGTTTTAAATTGATGCCCTCTGCTTTTAAGGAGCCAGTGTGTCTTTCTGAGTGTTGTAGGTATTACAGGCACAGGGATTTATCCTGCCATTTTATTTATTCATTCATTTTCTTTCAAAGTCATATAAACACATTAACTTCAGTGACGGACAGCACTGGGGTGCCGGCTCACATTCCGTAAAATGGGAGATTCCAATTTCAAAATGGCATTCTGTGTGCTACACAAACACAAATGCCCAGTACGGAGACTCCAAGGTGACGTATTCAAATTGATTTTGTCCAACGCTCCCAAGATATATATGCAGTCTACGGTTATAGTTGACAGATTCGAAAGCAGCAAATCCAACCAGAGAATGTTCAATGCGCAGCCTGTCATGTATGTTGTTCTACCCTACAGGTGAGAGCAGAGTAGTGCAATACATGCCATCAACTGGCGTGTATAGGATTTTAAATACATGGAAATACATTTTGAGCCTTATTCCCCAGCATCCATATGAACCTATAAATAACCACGTTGTCATTTCTGCTCTTTAATTGAGTGCAATTATTTACCCTTTTCTCTTTTTCATTCCTTCTCCCGAGCAGCCAGACATGAATTCCGCAGCCCTTTTTATTGTGACCTCCCTCTGCTTGTAACTGCGCTGTGACCCGTGATGGATGACGTCTCTATGCGCTGGAATCTCCCTTTGTCCCAAGACCCTCCCAACTCCCCTCGTTTTCAATAATATCGACTGTCTTATACCTCTACATGTGTGTGGGTGTTTGAAATGTGTTCATCTTCATCCGCGCCTTCTCAGTGGGCTTCGCCCCTGCACCCAATATCCAATTTCTGCCCAACTGTGGGATGAAGAAGCCGAGGACTCGCGCCACGGCTGCCATTCGTACCCTGACTTTCTCTACACATCAGCGCACACACCTTCGGCAGGGCTGGCCCGTGGAGAAGGGCGGGTGGTGGTGGTGGTGGTTAAGAGCTCTCCTCACAAGCACGTGTGTCTCAGATCGGGTGGATGAGAGTGGGCGGATGGGACGAGAGCAGGAGGCGAGGATGAGGCAGTTTGAGGGGGTGAAGAAGGTGATTACTGAGGGCTGGCTTCAGAGAAAGTGGCACAGGGGAAGCAAGATGATAGATTTTTTTATTTTTTTTGTCTTTTGTGATGCAGCAGAGCCTTTTCTCTCTCTCTCACACACACACACACACACACACACTTATCAGTCCTTTCTTCCTGTTTGCGGTTATTTTCAATCACTCCTTCGCTTGCCTCTTGGAGCCCATCGTCCTCCCCCAGTATTTGTCCTGTCCCCTCTCTTGTATTCCTTTTCAGCTGTCTTATCACTCCACTCTCCATCGTCTTCAACAGAGCCGCGATTAGAGAACACTGAGCGCCAATGATCCAATCTCATTCCTATTCATGGGCTTCCGAGCACCTCCCTTCCCCCCTGCCCGGGCCTCCGCATCACTCTCAGGCCCGTCGCCTCCGCTTTTTACCTCTTTGTTGCGCACATTTTGTTTAGCTTTTAAGTCCCCTTTTTTACATATCCGACTGACTTGCCTGCTGTAGAAAGGTTGACATGGCATCACAAGCAATAGGCTTGGTAAGCTTTTTAGCGCCAGTCACGGCGCACCATTCCCCCCTCGTAATTACTGCTGAAACAAGCAGCTCTGGGAAGTTTGAGCGCTGGTGGACCCGTCATTACTGACAATCTCCCAGCCTTTATCTGCCATAGCTAAGACGCTCTCGCACCGCGGGGCTGTGATGATTGCCTTAGTGAGCTGGCGGAGGAAGCAGAAGGGGAAAAGAGGACGATCAGGGAAGGGGAGCGGCGTGCAATTGGAGGTTTCTCATAACTGCGGAGGGAAGCGGCACCGTAGCTGAAGCCCCCTAAACTGAAAAGGTGTTTCAAACCAACATCCACTCCAACCTGCCAAACAGCCATCTCGGTTTCCATGGTGATCCGACACTCTCCAGCTCCGAGTGGAGGTCTTCAAATCTATTACACTCGCACTGCCCTGTCGAGCACACTTCTGCTGAGGTGCTGTCCGGTGCTTGGCTCGCAGCCTCCTGTCAACACCGAGGGCTAAAGAACACCGGACTGCTCATACCCTTCAGATCGCCTCGGCCCTTCCTCTGCTCAGGAGACGCCGCCAGCCATTTACTTCCCTCGAGGAGTGTTTGCATCCGCCAGGTGCTTTTCGCTGCTCAAACATGTATTTTGTGCCACACCTTGTGCCAGTCACAAACAGGAACCTGGTGTGTAGGACTGAAACCATTTTGATTCACTTGGCTGCTACACGTCTGGTTTGTTTTTGGTTTTTTTTAAATACGAGTTGAAGCGGCGTACGTATGAGCAGGATTTTTAGAAGTTGATAGAAGGTGTCGTGTACTGTACGGCTTGTGAAGCCCCTTGAGGCAGATTTATATTATAGGCTATTGAAATAAAAGGGAGAAAATGAAGTAAATCATGGTGACACGGTGGCCCGTAGTTGAACCTTTTGAAATGAAAAGTAGTTGCATATTAATACTTGCACATTCCTAGATTACATATTCGAGGGAGGAGATGTGCTTTTTTAAGAATTTTCAACAAGGTAATTCAGAGATGAATTAAAACATGTCTGTAGGGACTCTTTTCACAGTCCTGTACCTCCTGTCATTAAAGTTGAACAGGAAGTGACTCGTGTCGCTTTGAAAGTCTGATGGCATGAATCTGGCGGCCAAAACGCTGCTTCAAAGGGCCTTTCTGCCATTCTGAGGAAAGGCTGAATTTATTTCTGGCATTGACATGAGTGGACCAAACGTTAGTACAGTGGCCACCAGTCCGTCGTCGTAACCCAGAGGCTCCGGAAATGTCTCTGCAGCAGACCGGCCAACTGTTATCGCTGAGCACTCTGCACTCTACCTTCTGTGCTGGGTGATTTTTTTTTTATTTTATTTTTTTTGCGCATGTGGAGCTCCATTTGGTTGCAAATGGGCGTGGATTTGTGCTAAAAAGGGAGAAGGGAGGAAACTGCTGGCAGTGAGCAACCTTTGACGTCCAGCAGTGTCGTAATCTGCCCGTCTAAGCTGCAAACACCGAGGTGGAAGAAAACCGGTTCTTGAGGAAACAACACGGGCGCAGCCACACAAGGGAGTGCACCGTCTCATTTTCCCGTTCCTTTAGTTTGGGGAGGGTCCTTTGCTTCTCTGAAGTACGGTCTTTGGTCATTTTGCCTTTCTGTAAATTGCTAAAAAATACATTTGAAGCCCGGTTTAAGTACACTTGCCACAGATGCTGGTTTGGAAATAACCCATCATTGAAGTTCCACCGCTAGCGCAGCTATACTTGAGATTTTGTATGAAGAAAACATTCAATAGTGGGTAGGCACTCAATGTTCTGTCGCTGAACAGTTGTTTGTATGGAAATTGCACTGTTGCAGATGCTGGACAGCTCTGATGATTGTGTATATGTGTGGGTGTGCTATGTGTCCCACAAATAAAAGGACAACCCGGAATTCTGCTTATTTTATAAAACATAGTTCATCACATGCAGGCTTTATGCACGTCGCAGCGAGAAATTGCTGCTGTTGGGTCTTTTCTGTCGTGTCGGTTCTCGACTTTATACATTGACTATGAGCTTCAGTCGCCGTACTCCCAGCTTTACACACAGTCCCCCAATTCTATGGGCAAGTTAACCTAAACATAGGTAAGTCGTCATAGTTTACATCTGGTTGCGAATATTATGCCTGTCGCAAGTGTCCGGCCCACAGACATCAGCATGGAGGAATGTTTTTGGCGTTTTGTCACATACAACTGTTGGGTCGGAGTGTGTAAAAGTGGGAGGATTATTTTTCCCAAAAGGTTGTTACGGCCTCTTCTCAGCTCCCTGCACAAGCCCAGATGTGCTCTCCAACTGCATAATGCCAACCCAGACCCAGCCGATGTTGTCTCGAGGGCAAAACCTGAATAGGGAGCAGCTCTAGTGCTCTGTTGACGAATGAAGCTCATCCATGCACCAAGTTCCACAAGTCATCTGCTCTTCCCTTTTCAAATGGCAATGGCACTGAACCGTGCTGGAGCTCTTCAGCCAGAAGTGAACTCTCTCTTCTTAGAAGAGAATTTATGGATTGTCATGCAGAGTTTTTAAGGTTTGGCCCAACAGGCAACTGAGGTTTTTTTAATTTTTTGAATTTGTTTGGGGGGGGGGGGGC
>JAVQJF010020970.1:0-43226 GCA_036023855.1 Gadopsis marmoratus
ATCGGAGAGGTGACCTTCAGTGGTGACACGGGGGGGGGGGGGCTGCTGTCAGTGATGAATTACATGACTCCCCTGCCCCTGCTGTTTAAAAGACTCCTGTGCCGTGGCAGCGTATGTGCAGAGGCAGCACAAACGGTGACGCCAGCGTTACCTATTTGGGTCAGCAGAGAATAATGGGGGGGGGGTTCTCTGAGCCATAATGCTCACAAGTGTACCGAAGTAGAGCAATTTAGAAGACGGTGTACATGTTGGTGATGAAGATGCTTCAGGTGTGTTTGGCCCAGTAGTGTTAGCAAACCATATTTTCCCTCTACTACATCTTCTGTCTTCTCTGTATGTAGGACACCAACTGCATGTCTGTGTGTCCTGGAAGAGGAATCCCAAGTGGAGCTTTCCCTTATCCGAATCCGAATCCGGGTCTAAGCATAGAGGGTATCCGTTGTTGTAGGGGGCATATTTACGCATTGTAAAGAAGTTTGAGGCTAATTTGTGAGTTCTAATTTTGGGATGTAGGAATAAAATCGACTTTGTTTGACAAACCAAATACATGTGGTGTAACAAAGAGCACAAACAAAAACCAGAGACTGTTTTACATAGACTTGTTTGCTAAAAGTGCTGGATGTGCTGCCATTTTGATAGTGTGCCTGTGGACCACTGTAACTCAGACGATAGAGTGGACAGACCACTAGGGTTGTTGGTTCAACTCCAGTGGCGCATGGCCATTTAACTTCCAACAGGAAAAGTAGATCCCAGTAGCACGATTGAGCAGAGAGACAGGCCAAAGAAACACTAAATGTATTGAAGGCCTACGAACAAGAAGGGGCAGGACTCTGGTTCTACACGTGAACCATTCTTAATGGTAATACAAATTAGGCGAAAATGCTCACCTCACATGTTTCCCATGAATAAGGGACCGGACACACAGGTTCACCATGTTCCAGGACGAGCTGTTGTCGTAGCGCATAAGGTTGAGGGCCATGGCCACGTGGGAATGGCAGTTGTCTAAGCACAGGTTGTGCTTCAAAACAGAAAAAGTAGTTATTACTATATGAATAATGATGTGGAAATGTGTGCATTCAAAAGCCTAAATATGGTCTCTTACCGGTCGACATTTGTATTCCTCGGACGCGTCGTGCACTGCTTTGTCCCACGTAGCAGCACCATTGCCACACACTTTGTCCACATCAAGCTTCCAATACCTGCGATATTAGTTAACCATCAATCGACGTGTTCAGGTGAGACCCATTTGTTGTAATGCTACTAAACTACAATGCTGTTGATGAACAAACTCACTTTGTTGGTCTACCAAAGCCCATATTGTCCTCCTGGAAAGAAAGAAAAAAAAAAGGCACATTTTTAAAACATCATCAAACTTTATCACTCAAAATGAAGCAGGTGCCATAAATAGTGATCCGTTTTCACAGCTTGCATTTTCATTTCTGTCTCACTGGACTCTGCTGAGTGGCCGGTTACATGAGGTGAAACGGGCCATTGCAGCTGATAAATATATGCGCACGTTGACGGGTTCTTTTTTTGAATTTTTTTAAATAGCTACACTCACCGAGACAAAGTATGATCCTGCGAAATCTCGTATGATTCCAGAAGAGGTGCATATGCCCATGTGACCAATGAAGGGGAGCAGCCACCTGCAGCCACACAACAACAACACATCAACGCACGCTTGGACTGTGTTACAGAATACATACTACGCAGTGAAATTGGTGCAGCCATTCACTTTATGCAAATCGATAGCGCGAGATTTAACCAACGCCTAACGTAAATCCGCCCGCGTTACAGCCCACGCTGAGCTACCGAGGCGACAACGCGTGTTAGCTTCTTACGATAGAATAGGAATTGGTGTCCAGACGACGCAGTAGGGGTAGCGGCTGTTTCTTCGGTCGCTTTTTAAGAAATCGCCGTGGTAGTTCATCATCACGTCGGTTTCGTCCACCTCCGCCATCACAGTCTGGAGCGAGACGGCGACGACGCGCACACAGCCTGCGCGAGGCGGCGTGGAGGCGGAAGCGCGCAGACGACGTCGCCGCGGATGAACCAACTGTCAGTGAACGCAACACCTTTCATTACTGTAGTGTAATTACTTTTTAATAAGTACTCATCACGGTTTCGTCCAGAACAACGCGTTTCTTCATTTTCTGTCACTTGTATTTATTTTAAGCCTGTCTTACGATTTGGTTTACGACTCTTCGTGAAGTGAGACTGTCATGAACAACCCCCCAAAGGAGAAGAGCAGTTCTTAAGGAGCTCCATCAGTCGAACCTCCACTACTCCTAAAGCTGGGTCACCTCCTTACTGCACACTATGTGGGGCACGAAACGTGATGTACTATGTTCACATTTGTTGCCTAATGATCAGCGACAGTAGGGAGGAAAGCAAACACTGATGAATGAGCAGGATGTCGGTGTTCAGACTCACCTCACCCACCTTCCCAACGTACTTAGTCTTGTGTCAGCAGTACTGTAGTACCTGTTGTGTGACTGTTACACTAAACAGCACAAACAATTCATCACTGATGCTACCGCCTCCAGAAAAAAAGCCAGAGAATACAGACAAGGTGTTCAATAAGTTTATTTTTCACTTTGTTTGCAACAAAGGTTATTTATAGGATTCCTCAAAGAAAAACAGAGCATCTCAAATTAATGAACAAAGTAAAACACATGGAAGCCTAGTGTTGCATTTTGTTAAGGACCCCTTCCTTAACGTTTACCCTATTTTATTTGGGGGGGGGGGGGGGAGAGAAGACCCAATGAGCTGTTCTCTGAGCAACAGATGGGGATGGTCAGAGCAGCCTCAGGCAAGCAGAGGTCTGGTGCTGGAGCCACGCAAGCTAGTATGCAGGAACCCTATCACCTCCAAATACTTAGCGCATCAGTTGCCATATACCACAAATTAGCATCTTTTGGGTATAAGTGGGACACTTATGACCAAAAGTAGTTTCACACGACATTTCATGCCAAACAGCATTTGAAATCAATGGGACTTTAATTTAAAACAACAAAAAACAAACTGCATTAGAAACTTTTTTTTTTTTACAAATATTTTTTGTTGATCTTGTCAACAATCTATTGTAATAAAACCTCTTAACTAAAAAGGAGCACAATATGCCAAAATTATGTTTCAGTGAAACAAAGAAAACCAACATTGATCCTTGGCCATTGAAATTATAGATAGCAACCTCTGGAAGAAGAAACCACTTGTTTTTTTCCAACAGTTATAAACTAAACAAAGCTTATAAATACATTTCATTGAAGTAACACTTGCAACTTTCACAACTTGGCGAGTGACAATTAATTCTAGGCTTCCTGTGACCAAAACTCCAACTGAAAATATGATCAAGTCTAACTCAGAATCAATGACTTGGTGCGCAGCCTTTCTAAGATAAGCGGGCACTATAAGTCTTGGCTCCAACTGTAGAGCAGACAGGAGATGCAACAAAGCACCGTCTTCTGGTCTGTGATCTGATCCTCCATGGAGAACACTGCGACTTGCGTGGCCACACCAGCCTGAAAATAAGTCGTCCGATTGCAAGCTTCTCCTTCTACGCGTTGTGCGTCTCTCTCCAACATAAACCTGAGGAGGGATAGTGCTGAACTCCTCCTTCGTGAGAAACTGAGGAGTGATGTGGTAAGTGCTCTCCTCAAGGGTGTTCCCCCGCCACCACAGGGTGGAGCGAGAGGCACCCTCCATGAATTCCTCTCCCCAAAGTGGTCTCCACCAGTCCTTGCTTTGGACAGGGGAGGGCGATGCATAGTGCAGAGGTGTGACGTGACATTCACTCAATGTTTCTGTCAGATGGGTGGGGGTGGGGTGTGGGATCAAGATTCAAACAGGAGTTGGGCTTTGCTTCCCACATCCATTCTATAGAATGGCTGACAGTTTGTTTAGCTTGGCCGACACTGCACATGTCCTTCTGAGCTGTCGTCATCATCTGAGCCATCTGGGCCAACACCACGCAGGCCTGTGATGCGATAGCCCATGTTGAGCAGCATTACCTCCAGCGGATCAGCGTTCATACGCCGCTGGTTCGCCTGCGCAGCACTGTCCATATCCTCCACCACTCGCCCGTTCTCAGCCTCTGTCTGTATTTTGAGAAAGTAGAGGCGAGGAGAAAGGGTAATGGTGAGAAATGGATACAAATCAGCTCTAATGGTAAAGGATGTGTACATTTTTTTTTTTGACATCACTGAACGGTGTGCAACTGTTCTTAAAATACACCCTCCGCATGTCCTAATGGGTCAGCAAGACCTGTCCCACACCAAAGGTTTTGCCAAATGCAACCTTCTTTGCACTAATTTGAGGACAAGGACCAGGATATATGCTTTGCGGACATCAGTATCCCAGAATCCATTCCACACTGGTCAGATTGTTTAATGGTGCATTCATGTGTGCATCATTCATTTGTACAGTTGTGAGATATCACGACCATGTCATTTTCACCAGGTATACATCAGGTAAGTCATCAGTCACTGGTATATACATCAAATGAACACAAAAACCATATAAATAAATAGACACATCCTGTTCCAACATTTGTCCCAAAGAAAAGTGCACACGCACACACACACGATTAAGTTGTTTACCTCTGGCCTCGGGTTCCATAATCGAACCACAGGGTCAATACCACTGGTAGCCAGGAAGCAGTAGCTGGGATGGGGCTGCAGGCAGTTTACTATGGACTCATCGCCCTGCAGGATCCTCACCAGATTCGTTGTCTCCTTTTCCCAGATAAAGAAGGAGCCGTCGTCTGAGCCGCTGACAATGTACTGGCCTTTGCTGTACAGAAAAAGAAACTATTCAGACCTGCCTGACGAGCCATGTTCTTGGGACATGTAGTATATACTAAGAATCATAAAACTGTGCAGCTGTTTTACACTGAACTTCCTTCACAGTTTGTTCACGTCACTGTGTGGGCATGTAACCAGAGCTTTCCCTCCTCTGGTGTGAAAGGTAACTCAGCAGGGCATTCTGGTACACAAAGTTCAATGGGAACTGAGTCTTGTGTTACATTCCAATTGTTCTAGTTATTCAGACTTCCTGACTCAATATTAGAAACCGGGTGAGGGGAGGGAGGATGAGTGAAATGCCAGTTTAAATCTTTTGTTAAACAACAAGGGTGATTAGTGTTTCACAAAATTCCAACTCACAAAAGACAAAAGTGGTATTTAACATCAAACTAAATTACACAGTGTCATGAGGTTATATGGAATAAAAAGATATGATTCAATGTGAAACGGACATTTTACAGTCTTGTGTTTTAAATCAAACTAAAGTGGGGACAACTCTAAGGACTTCAAGGTTTTAAAGTGGATATTTTAAAACTTGAAATGATTTGGCCAGTCACAAAACCTAGTAGGTGCAGTACCTAGAGCCTACAAGGTTTATGAATGAAAGATACTTTTCTACCTGTCTCCGCTGTAGATTTATTGTTCTCTCTCTAAAGCTACATGGGCTACAGCTCATGACTGCCCCCTAGTGAGGCCTCAGCAGACTAGTAGTGAGAGCTACTGACCTTCCAAAGAAGTTGGCCTCTTTGATATCTGTGGTGGTGTTGCAGTGACCACAGTATCTGTGCTTGTAGTCAAAGCTGCGCTCTCTCAGCACCAACTCATCTTCAGGGATGGACTCCTTCCGACTGAATGAGTGGAATCGAATGGAGCTGTTGGTCTTCTTATCTTCAGCTTGTGAAGAACAAAAAAACCCCCCCACTTATTTTCAGAGACATTCAGATATATTTACAAAAAACAAAAGCTGTCTGTTACTCTTGAAACACAAAACCAACATATATACATGACTGCATAGCAACTGCAAATCAGCCAAGTACCAATTCACTCTGTTCTACCTGATTCTGTCTTGTTGTTGAGCGCAGCCTTGATGTCTTTGTCCAAGGCATCACAGGCACTACTGTGTGCCTGATCTGGAAACTTTCCTTTGAAATCATCCAGGCACTCCAGAGCTTCAGCCACATACTTCAGTTCAAACAGACACCGTGCCAGCCTGAAATGAGCCTTCAGATGACCTGGGTTCACAGTCAGAGCCT
Source organism: Gadopsis marmoratus (assembly GCA_036023855.1). Taxonomy (NCBI): domain Eukaryota; kingdom Metazoa; phylum Chordata; class Actinopteri; order Centrarchiformes; family Percichthyidae; genus Gadopsis; species Gadopsis marmoratus. The sequence continues at coordinate 6,056 of JAVQJF010020970.1, forward strand.
TCAGACAGTCCCTGAGGGCATCATAATGGTCTCCATCCCTGTGAACCACAGATAAGAAAATAAAACACTTGATATCTGATTTTATCACCCTTAGGAGTACATGATGAATCATCTCTGCAGTGACACAATGACACGTACCACTTGCGTTTCATGTAGGCTGCAGCACGGTTCCCATACAACATCGCGTTGCAACTGGACTGATGAATGCCTAAACTGTACAGCTGGATGGCCTGCGTCCACTGCTGCCGTGCAAATGCATCATTAGCTTCTTGCTTTATCCTCTCCAAGTGAGGAGGGAGCTCAGTAGAACTACCGCAAAGAGAGCAGAAGAAACATAACTCAAGTGTGTGCATGCTCCACACCTTAAGCAGTCAGTCTGTGGATGAAAAACAAATCACAGACAATTACCTCGAGCATATCTTGCTTCCGGCAAATCGAATATGGCTGGTTGGCAAGTGAAGTCCATTGGAGACGCCATTGGTCGTCTTTCCGTTCTGTACATCTGCTGGGAAGCCAAAATTTCAGAAACCACAAATATATCTATAAATACGGTGCTTTATTACCTCTATGAGGCCCCACTGAAGATGTTCCGTTAATGCAGATGGCGACCTACCTGTTGATGACTGGCACTTTTTTGGAAGCAAGAAGGTGTATGGCCTCTGTTTAAATGTCAAGTCAAACAGATACACCTAGAAGAACCGAAAAAACAAACAAAGCAAATGTTTAAACACTGAAACAGAACCGAATAACTCCTCTCACCATTCCGTGTTTGTTCTGAGCCGCGTTACCTGTTCCCCACCCATATTAACGAGTAGCTCAGTGCCGTCTGGACTGAAGGTGACATAGGTGGCCACCAGAACCCTCAGGCGGTTATTGTAGTCTGGGAGTTTCACTGGAAGATGCCCTGCAGCATTCAAACAGTAGGTGATGTTACTCAACCACATCCTTCACAGTCACTTTCCTACAACCTGCATATTACTATATAATTAGAATACAAACGCGCCCATTTAATTCATTTGATACCAAAAAATTCAACTGTATATGCACCTGCAACATAATACTGCCCAGCTCCGTCTGGGATGGGCTTCTGCCTTTCACAGAACGTGTGCACAGCTGCTGATGTGCTCTGACTCATAGATTTCCTGTTGGAGAAAAAGACGACACTTGGTTAAAACCCAGTTGTGCATGTTTATGTAAAAACCTGTACCAAATTTGAGTGGTTGTTGAATAATTATTGCCGTAGAATGGCATCAAAAATGTAACCAACCTGTAGTTGTGTATCATCCTGATGTCGTAAAGGCGAACAAAGGGCCCATTGGCTCCCACTGCCAGGTAGTTGTTGTCCCGTGGGTTGACAGCTAGACACTTGGCCTCAACCAGCTGACCACAGAACTCTGTCAGGTCAATCAGCACGTCAGAGCGTTTACTGCTCTCCCTCAAGTCATATTGTCTGTAGTGAACAATAGAAAGTGAACGTATTACCTGTACTAAATTAGGCATGGGCTAACTTGTAAATGGTAAATGGACTTCACTTACAGTACTGTGCAAATGTTATAGGCAGGTGTGTAGAAATGCTGTAAACTAAGAATGCTTTCAAAAATGGAAGTGTTTGCACAGTACTTTATAGCACTTTTCAACCATAACGGTTCCCAAAGCGCTTTTACAGATTGGTCTCATTCACCCATTCACACACCAATGGCAATGTAGCTGCCATGCAAGGTGCTGGCCTCCACCGGCAGCAGTGTCTTGCCCAAGGACACTTCGACATGCATGCGGACAGGAGGAGCCGCCAACCCCGGGATTAATGGAAGACCCGTTCTACCTCCTGAGCCACAGCTGCCCCAATTTTGAAGAAGAAGGTGATTTCTTTCATTTGTGGTTCTAACCTGATGATGCCATCCTCCGCAGCACTCCAGAAGGTGTTGGGCCACATGGGTGCTGTGGCGATGCGTTTGACTCTGTTGGTATGATCAGAAAACATATGGATGGTTTCCTTCACTGTCAGGTCGTGCACATGGACCTTTGTGTCAGCTGCACCTGTTACCAAAATTCTGTCCCCGGAGTGAGGGAGGAACTGTATGGACAGACAAAAACACCAGAATCAATACAGTAGACAAAATGGGCCTCAAGCATGCATTTGATCTTAAATTATGCATGTGATCAATTTAAGGACTTTTGTGGCATTCATTAATACTTGCGTACTTCCCGCTTATTCTTAGGTAATACAGTGTTTTGAAATATTAATAAAGATGATGAAACGGATATTTGCTTTATAAAAACACAGAAGAAAAATGTTCTACAGTTATTTATTCATTTAAAATTTTTTATTTTAAAGTCTAGCCTAAATGACAACAAAATAAGACCAATAAGCCCCCCGCCACACACACAAGTTACCACCACAGTACATTCAGTTCCCATATAGCAGACAGACAAAAAAGGGATTTTTATAGCATCGCTGCACTATATTATTAATGCAATCGACTGCCCTCATGTGCGCATCAAGACACCATCTCCAAATTATCCCCTTCCTCAATATAAAACAATTCCATTCATTCAACATCCAATAATATGTGATGCACAGAATCACATGTTAAACGCAGTGGTCCGCTGGTCGGGACGAGTGCACGACTCGTGCTGCACCATCCTGCTGATGGATGGCTTATTGGTAAGTCTTATAATATTATAGATTTTTCACAAGTCTGCATTATAACCTTTCAACAGAAATCCAACTTTTAATTTAGGCGATTGGGACGATCCACTACTACCATTGCTTATGATGCCACTTACCCTCAGACCCAGAAGGAGATGGCCTATAACCAAAAACTGACTGGCACTCGCTCAGTATACGGTGGCTATGCCTAGACACAGCAGGTGGAAAGGTTTTATACACACCTGAAACACAATTCATCAACATACTCAGGTTGGTAAGAACAGACTTGGCTGTCCGCGCACAGAAATATAATCGAAAAATAAATGCATGTGGCCCAATGCTTCAAAATGGCTTCGCTTTAAAGCACATACTGATCCAATTATTACCAGTAACCCATGAAGGTAGAGTGGTATGCCCCTGTGGCAATTTTGGTGTGAAAACTGCAATAAAAGCTCCAACATAGTGGAACAAAATAATTTTCCACCTAACAACACGTCACTCATTAAATGGCTAACAGCTTAACATGGAGACCTGAGCAGATAGAGAGGAATGTAGATATTGAGAATATTGTCTGTTCCACTCTCCAGACTGGAAGGTGGCAGTAATGCACCAAATGGATGCCAGCCGCGGTAAAACTAGACGAAGATGAAGACGAACAAGAAGAAGAAGAAGAAATGGCCAACAGTGCCACCTAATGTACAGAAAGTGAATTGTATCACAGAGAGCAGTTATTTATGGCAGAGCAGCGTCCTACCAGCACGACGTTCAGAAATTAAATTGATATTTGTGTTGGGAATTGTGATAGCGAGCCAAAGTTAAATGTATGTTTTTACATGGTTAAAATGCCCTTCAATGAGACTAAAATGGGAGTACCCCACTTATCTTACTCTGACTTTAAGTATAGCGCAACAACATAACCAGAGTACGAAGTTCACTTCATTGCTGACCTAGTCGCATTATGATTACATCATCAACGTGCATGTAAACACAGACGCTGTAAATTATTTCAGCCCACTTTCCCTCTGGCCATTCAATACATCCATCTTACACTCAGTCCTCCTTACCTTTACAGAGAATATATTTGCTGCGTGACCTGTGTGCATAGTTGTAAGCTTCTTGTGCCTGAATGGATCCCAGATGACGGCATGTTGATCATCTGAGCCTGAAGCCAGTAAACTGAATACAAAATGAATCACCAGGACAAGTCAAGCAACATTTGCTTATGCTCTTTACTACTAATGCCATTTAAATTTGAAAACTGTGAAATACGTTAAGACGTGCAATAGCGGACTCATTGTATGCATTTGCTTCATGAATTAATTACATAAAATAGTTATAGACCTTGAGGTTAGTCATTCGGACTAATACACCATGAATTGTAATGAACTGAATCCATTGTTGGTGAATTTTTCTTGCAATTTCTTTTCCCAATTGAAATTATTTATTTTGGTGACTTAAATCAATGCCTCCTTGAGCACTGAAGGTGTCAAGTGTGAGGCAAATAAGTAACTGCTGACAGAGCAATTTTTGGAAACATACAGATCCCATAACAGAGTAGTGAAACGTGGTGGGCCTGTTGTGTCATATAAGCAATAAGCAGTGCAGCAGCAACATTTTGAACTGAAACATAAGTAGAACAGCATACTAAATTTGATCTGGGCAGCAACAGGCTGTACATACACTGTACATACACAGTGTATAATGTACCGAAGAATAAGAGTTTTGGCATAGTTATATAGTGATGTAACCCAGCCAGTCATCCCAGGTGAGAGGCTGTAATTGTACCTAAGGTGAAACTTTAGGTTTTGAAGACTTACTCTCCTCGTTCATTCCATTCCAGACAGTTCACACAGCCAGTGTGGCCCTGTTGAGAGAAACAGTGTAAACTAAGAATGGGACATGACAATACACAGAAATATCTTCCCCGTTCCCATCTCTTTTCCTCTGCACACGCACACACGTGTCACGGTCACTGACCTGAAGCTCAGCCTCCAGTCCGAGTCTCTTGATGAAGGGATCGGTCACATGATAGGACCGTTGGAAGCCAGACGCTCGCTTGTCCTGAAGACGTGAATCAAGTTATCCACCAGACGTTTGTACATAAGAAAGGACTGTTACAAGAAATGCCCTTTTGACCGAAGGACGGTCTCTTCAGGTTAGGCCCTCCTAGACATCATTTGTGTGTATATATATATATATATATATATATATATAAGAAATGCTCACCCAGGCTGAGCTCGTAGGATGCTCTGTTTACTCACCCTGATCTGCCTGTGCAGGAGATCTCTAGTGATGTTGGCAGCAGTCATGGCCTCGCCACAAAACATAAATCAGGGCCTGGGCTGGAGGTTCCGGGGGTCAGACCTCAGATGACATTTACTCTGTATTTCTCGGGATTAAGCTGTAAAGGCGTTGAAAACATTTAAGGCTGGGCAGACGAGACAGGAAGAAGACTCATCACACAAGGCAGAGTGATGTCGCGTTGGCTTGTGCAGCGAGGGCGAGCGGGGCGTGTCAATTATTCACTCATTATGGGTTCTTTTAAAAGCAGCTGAAACCAAAGCAGGTCATACAACGTTAGCTGGTCTGCGGACTGTGCTGCGCCCAAAAGGCTTGTTGCGAGTGGGGGTTTTTGCTCCCCGTCAACGAGCGCCCGATAAGGCGAGTTCGTTAGCTAACAGGCTAACGTTAGCGCATGCAGCATCTGACAGGATGTTACTTGCCTGACTATTTCGCAAAACGCTGGCAGTTATTTAAACGTCCGGGCGCTGTGAGCCTGCCAGAAGCGTCAGCCACCCATATGCAGCGGGCCTCTCGGAGACCTGCCTTTCATCCAGTAGCTCGCGTTAGCCTGTTTGCGTTACCTTGCTATCCAAACAAAACACCCGCGTCAACATTTGCAACGCTGCAATTCCAAAGCGCAACTGCTGAAGGAATCTCACCGCATTCCTTGAACTAGAAAGGCCTCTGTCAAGAAATGTCCATTTAATAGGCGCGATGAATCACACTCTGCGTGAGTTTGTTGACAAGGTTCACGCTAATACCTTCTCTGACTTGAACACAGCACCACCTCCCACTGAGCGCGTCACGCAACTTTGATCCAGGACCAAACACTTCCGGCCCGTGTTTATTTCAGAATAAAAGCACGCTGAGTAAAAATGACAGCTAACGTTAACATTTCACACACACGCGCGCACACACACAAAAGCAAGTAATATGAGGAAATAACAGTTTTATTGTAAATTAAGGGAAAAAGTGAGACACTCAGATTTATCTACCGGTAACAGAGAATGAAAAAGAACAAATGATTATACAGCAAGCAGCCAAATAAACAAACGTATTTTAAAGGGCTGATCTGAATGAACTTCAGTGGAAGATTAAGAATGTAAAGATAAATTGAATGAGACTGGTTTATCTTTTATTTCTGCCCAACTTAAGTGTATAGACCTCCTTTTGTGTGATGTGAATAGATTATTTTATATATTATTTCTTAGGTATTTGTTTCTTGTTTAGTGTACTTATATAAACAACAGCTTGTGTTGTGTGTTAAAGCAACAGATCTGAGGCATGTATAATATATTTACAATTTAACAAGGGCCTTTGGTGATACAATATCTTACAACATTGCACGTCACAAGGTGAATATTGAACAAAAAAGAGATCTCTCTAACAGGACTCCAATTCCTTCATTACAGCGTGTCTCAGCTTTTTTCAACTGTGTTTCACTAAAGGCCAAAGTCTAAACACATGTTCTCTAAGGCGTCAATAAGGCAAACATCTTGGACTACTTGCATTGAGATTTTACAATTTATATGTCCTACATTTGTGATAATGTATTACTTCTCAGAGATTCAGCAGTACAGAAACTCCTACTGGTGACATGACCCAAAAAAGAAGGTGTTCTCACACGAATCATGACGCCTTACCAGAGCATGTTTTATTATAATAATTTTAATGATATATGAGGTGGCATCTATTTGCAAGCATATGAAATAATTCTTTGTCAATTATTATGCTTAATTCATTATTATTGTACCAAGAAAAGACAGAATAAAACAGATGTTATATGTAACTGCATTTCATCCACTGCAAAAAAAAACAACACAAAACAAAAACACCTAATGGCCTATATGTAACACGGTGTGGTAGAAGTCAGGTGCTACAAATGTTATCCTCGATGTCCCAACTTCCTACAACAAATTGATGTCAGCAGTTGTGGTACTTTCACTTCTCCGTCATCAAAAGCTGTACGGTTGGGCACGAACCGATACATTCAGTCATAGTGAAAATAGAAGTGCTTGAATTAATCCAATGGGCTCATGGAATATTTGTTTTACCTTGCTAATGAAAAATAGACTTGACTCCTAATAAAGTCTATGTTGCCTGGTTAGTGTAACAGCCCACCTCTGCAATGGAAATGCTATGTTGGCATTTAATATTGCAGTATTCACCTCCACAATGCCAATTGCTATTTTGTAGTCTGATTATGTATATTCTAAAAGCGTTAAATAGGTTTGAACACTTTTGAACCCTTGCGAAAGTCTTATTTTCTAGGCGATTCCAGCAATCTCAACGCAGCTTGGTTCGGTTCGTTCGTTTTGTGTGTTTGTAGTGGTTCTTGGTCATATGGCAGATGAACCCAGTCATCTTTCTTGTAGAATCGGCGGCAACGTTTCGAGAGTCTTAAGGTCACTGCTAGCCTAGTTTCTGGGCTGTAGTGTGCAAATGTAACCACCGCGGTTGCATATGCCTCACAGGCAGGAAACCCTCAAACGGCTCCTCCGACAACATGACGCATTACTGTCTAACGGGCGGTGCTGTGACATTAAACAAGCGGCCCTTGTGTCTTTGCTGGGTTGTCTGCCAGCAGAGGGGATCTGTTCAGTTGGCTAGCGGAACAGCAGCAGCAAGCGGAGAGTACAGATTCAGCTTCGGTCGCCAGCCTCAAACTGAGATTTGTTACTGCATTCTGTGCTTATGTGAAACGAAAAGGTAAAATAACCATTTTTTTGTGGTCAGCGCCGACACCTAGTTTGGCCGCAGCCGTGCAAGCACGAAAGCTAACAAGAGATTTGTAGCGCCGGTGTTAACTCAAGTAGCTGAGCAAACGGCAAACGGCAAACGGCAACGTTGTGTTAGCCGTTAGCCGTTAGCTAGCCTGTTAAACGGAAACGGATTAGCTGAAATGGTTAACTGCGGTGCATCGCAGTATAACACGACTGAACGTTGGAGCGAGGAAAAGCATCAAGAAGTTGTCACTTTAGAACAGCCTGGACCTTGGTAGCTATGGTTGTCGCATTTAAGAAGTATCGTACAATTTTAACAAATTCAATTTAGCGATTAGTTACGTTAAGCTGACGTCTTGCCCGCGTTAGCCAGTCAGCTCCTTTACGAGTTAGTTACAGAAGAGGATTAGTGTGAGACAACCAGGCTGCATCTCAGACTGCTTGTATCCACCACTAATCATTACATTTGCTAGCTACAAATAATGTACTACTTCCTGTAGCCTCTGAGGGATAGAAATGTTTGTGTAACAGATTATGTAACGCTACGACATGTGCCCATGTTGTTATTTGTGTTGCTACCCAGAACAATCCGTCGAGGTTGTTTCTGGCAGATGAGTTTGATGGGAGAGCAAATCAGTCAGTAGCTAACAGCTGTTGAGTCTGTGGCCATGGACGGTCAGTTCATAACATACAGTGCAAGATCTCAGTCTCTGGGTCATCACAGAAACTTAGTTCCCAGCCTCTTTCATTGTTTTCCCTGTTAACTAAATCTTAAGAATAGGTTGTCAGATATTTGCTTTTTTTGTTTTTTTGCTGATGTGACTGAAAAGCAAACTTAACTAACCTACATTAATGTATTCCAAGAATTTGGCCAGTGTTAGTTTAGTCGAGTGATTTAAAGCTAAACAAGAAATGTCTTCATCCAGTGTCTACTACATGATGATGTATTTCTTTTTTTCCCTCGTCTCAATCAGGTGACATTGTCTTGTATGGAATGACAACCTCAAAGAGATGCATTGAATCCAAACCAGCTGGTGAGTTGACACTCTGAAGTCAAGGTGCATAAACTGCGCGTCAATTCAGCATGTGTTGATAAAGTCCCCTCTCTGTTGCCATTGTCCTGTTTTGCAAATATACATTAGCTCGGTTTGCTGACATGGAGTGGCAGACACCAGCTGTGTCAGAGAAGTTCCAAAGCCGTTTTGGCCGCCGGCCTGGAACATCGGACAGCGGGGACACTGGTCTTGGCACCTCAGCATCTGACAGCACAGAAGGTGAGGACTCTTGCTTCATCTTCCCCCTGCCTATAGTGTGTATTGTTTATCATTGTTTTGAAGTCTGTCTGTCGGTGGTGGAGAGTTTGTACTCTATACGGCCAGAGGTGGGTGCTTTAATGGTGCTTTATTTTTTTTATATAAGTTTTGCCATATAATTAAACCACCCATATACCGGGAGAGGGGGGGTTCTAATGCACCTTAAACAGCAATTTGTTAAACAAATTGTAGGAGGAGAAGAGCCAATGAGAAGCCAGGAATAAAAGAGCCATTTGTGTCACAGAAATAGAGAGATGCTTACAGACACAGTGGCTAACAGTCTTGCACTTGGAGCGGAATAAGAAAAATACCCGTAAGCGAAATGAGTGGCACAGAAGAAACCGTAGTGCCCATGGCCAGCTTGAAGCCATCGTCGGCAAGAAAGGTGACTCGGCTTCAACTCGGGGAATATTTTGGCTATATACAATCCAACAAAAAGTGCCAACTGTGCCATCGAAGACAGGCAACACCAAAAGCCTGTTACATGACTTCAAACAGTATCACCTATTGGAACACACAGAAAGTAAGAAATTAAAGTACCTCCGATTTGTGAAATGTTTTTCTGTTTGGCACGTGTTTGTCATGTTATGACAATAAAGAATAGTTTAAAACTACAATAACCCATCACCCAGCCCTAGTTCAAGCTGACGTGAAAGTTGAGAACAGTCATATAATATAGTGAGAATCCCCGCATGGTCTTTATGTTTGTGTTGTTGTTTCTTCTGATATTTATAGAGTGACAAACATTTTCATGGTACACTGTGGGTGCTCGGGTAGATTAAAGTCCCAGCCTAAAATGCCTCAAGGATCTGCTGCACTACTCAGGTGTTAAGGTTAATTGGGAGGATGGGGTGGAGGGATGCCAGGACTGGACTGCAAAATGGAATCTGGACCTTGTCTGAGGAGTGAAATGTCAGTCAAAGAGGTTTTTTTCATATTGTCATGATTTCAAATGGGAGTATCCCACTGGAAAAAATGTGAATTCCCACTGGAGATGGTGCGTGTGTGTTCTATATTTATGTGTATACACTCAGTGGAAAAAATAACAGACACAGGGTATCAGAAAGGTTCCATGGAATGGTTGGCAAGCTGGGGTGGATGGTCCTGTGTGCAACAGGAAACACTACAAAATAATAGACTTGTCAGAATGGTATCAACACAGTAGCTGTAAGTTCACAAAGTTTTCATGGCAGGGCTGCCAGTTGGAAACTATTCATAACACTATATGTGTTTGCATCCCTGAGGTAATCCTAAGCATGCCTTTAACACATAATTTCACAGATTTGTCAAACATTGTAGTTGATCTTTTAATGATATGGGTAAAAATCTCTTGTGTCTCAGTAGTACCCATAATCACTCTGAAGCATTGTGTAGCAGCAGATGTGTAAGTCCATTTTATACATTTTTATAATGAGTCAGTTTATGCACACTCCTACATAAATTGATTTGTGTTTTAGTGCTTTCCTGATCCCTACGGTGAATTACAAGACCTCCTGTTGTCACCTGTGTACTCAACAGATAAACATCACTAAACCTGATAGGAAAGGTGTAGAGAACCGTTAGTAATCTTAGTTGATGCGTATCTTGTACATCTTTCAAATAACTGAATATATTTAGTCTTTAGTTGTCCAGTGTCATCTTACAAGCCCTAAACACATTGTTTGCTGAGATCAGGGCCTGTAAGACAACATTCCTAGGAGGGTTGAAGCTGAATTCAAGCAAATGTTGGCCCAGCTCCCTATAAGAGTCATCAGTTATTAGATTTGCATGATATTTTCCAACCTTGAAGATGTTTATTTAGTGTGTGGTGTGTTCTTTGAATTCTTTTCTTTTATAGCTGTTGTCTTCATGTGGGATCTTTTTTATGACTGTACGTTTTACAGACATTACTTTTAGTTATGACTGTTGGTACAGCTTTGTCCAGGCACTCAAACTCACAGCCATGCCTAGCAACATGACAATGAGTCCCAAATGTAGCCACAATAAGGACTTAATACTTTATAGCATAGCATGTGTGGAATACTTGGTGTGTGAATTAAATGATTTTAGAATACCAGACATTCGTTTGAAAAATAAAGGGATATTGTTTATTAATTTGAGTTGTTGGGTGTTCATCAAAACATTCTGTTATTCACCTGCAGTTACTATTATATAATTATGTTATGCTTTCCAAAGGCAGGAATGTCTGTTGAGCAAATATCTAGCAAATGTTCTTCTTACAGAGTAGTTTAGACTTGTTCTAGCCAGTCATGAATCAGAGAATCCTGGAGGCTTCTCTTGTATTAGAAGTTTTACCTTCCTGAAAGCTTGATTTATTTATTTTTCTCTGTGATCGCGAATAGTTTATAGTTTTACAAAGTTCACCGCCTTAGAATGATATGGTTCTATCTACGTTCTGAGCAGTATTGAGCTGTTGAGCTTCAATGTTTTGTGTTCTCAATAGCAAAAATATGTGGAACAAGTCTCTTTCATACATGAAAATGACCATAAATGTGTATATGATAGAAGTGCATATCAAAATCCTATCCAATTTGTAAATGTTTGCTTTTGTAAAAGTTTTCAAAAATAAATTTTTGGAACAGCTCAAACACAGATGGAACCTTCTAATCCTAAGAACTCATGTTCTGCTTGGAATTATAAGGTTGTAGTCGTGTTTTTGCTGGGAGCAGATAGAGGGATGTAGATTTTGAGTCTATTGTCTGTTCCACTCTCCGGACTGGAAGGTGGCGGTAATGCACCAAATGGATGCCAACTGCCGTAAATCTAGACGAAGAAGAAGGTTCTAGCTCGCAACCCATGAAAGGAAGCAATGATTTCAAAGAACACAAACAGTTTACTCATAATTTGTTTTAAAACATAACATTTGTGGTGTAACAGAGTTTCTACATGTATGAGAAAATCAAATTGAATGTTTTGTCATTGTCACAGAAAATAAATATTTCTACTAACAATGTCAACTATAACATTTCATCTGATTTTATTTAACTTCTCACCCATGTTGGCAGATTCTGGGCCCTTTCAACAAAGCACTATAATACTGTTGATCTGCTAGTGGCATGGAGTTAATATCACTCATCTTAGCCTCTGAGACGATGCTCTGTTTGGAGAGTACCCTTGGTTTAGGTCAAATGGATGTAGGTACAGATTGTCACACTTTCACCCAATATGTTGAGATATTACTTTAAATGAGTAGGTACACTTTCTTTGTGGCTCATCACAGGTTTATCTTTCTTTTGTTTCGCAGTCTGTTGTCATGGTTATATAGTCATATTTCCTGTCTTGGCTCAGTTGGTTGAACTGTAGAAAGCATTTCTCCCTTTCAACTACTTTGCAAGTTGCTGTCTTGGTGGTGTTTGGTCTAGTGTTACTTTTCTGGCTGGATATGTCAGGGTGTCAGGTTAGTACCATGGTAGCATTGACTAGCTACAGGCTAGATTAAAATCTACAATAATTCTGCAGTCATTAATATTTTAATACTGAGGTAACTCCTGGAATGATCTTTCATATACTGTAGCTGCAATTTTTAGAGTAGGATGGGATCAGATTTTTTCAAGTCTATAACTTTTATTGCAATCACAGGCAATGTCAAGCACTGTGGGTGTTGTGTTTTCATCTTGATCCATCCAGTGAGCAATACCAGAGAGCGTCACAACTACAGCTCAATACAATACAATACAATTGATGATGATGGATCGAGACGAAAACATAGCCTCCATCTTGCGACGTTGCCTGTGCCTGGAACAAAGGAAATGGATTTCAAATCCCCGAACCTATCATTTAGTGCTTGCCACTAAATGTCCAAAAATGCACACAACTTAAACACCTCACAGAATAAGAATATGTGAATAGCTCAATATTGACAAAAATGTCAAATAGACCCTTATAATTCTAAGGCAGTGACTTGTGGTTTAAACTGAGCAGACCATTCAGTCCTGGACTTTGGATGTACACGTGTGTGTGATGTGTGGTACAGTGGGTGGAGGCAAGGTGCTTAAATAAGCGGCACCCATAGATCACACTGTAACTTGAGAGGTGGCCTATAAATACCTCTAACCTTTCCTGTGTATCCCTGTTTGTGTGCGTTTGGTCAGAGCTTGATACAGGCTGGTTCGGCTGTTAGAGGACAATACGGCTTTGGGCTCAGGGACTGCCTGCTGCGACACTGTCAGTCTTAGCATCAGAGGTTGATTTGGTGCTGCCCAGAAATGCATAGGACGGACTGTTGTTTTGATTTGAAGCGTTCTGCAGTTCAACCCACCTCAGTTCAGCTTTAGAAAAAATGCCACAGCTAATAACATGTTTGTTGCATTCGAGTGAATACCAGATTTCCAGACTTCAGCAGGTCTCTCAGGTTTGTAATTCTGTTGAAATCAGTTATGTAACTTCTGTAGTGATCTTGGCTGTGTTCCTGGAGTTCTTTGTAAGCATAGTGTGATCTCTGAGGTTTCCAAATGAAGACCGCTAACATTTTTGTGCATGTTTAATGGAGTGGATTGGGTGTGTAGTCTTTACAATAACGTGAGGGTGCTTATCTTTGCATGTTGTTATGGGCGTAATTACAAGAGATTGTGTCAATTAAACAGGATCACCTGTCAGCAATTGTATAGCATCAGAATTTTACAGTGGATTATAATAGTCTTGGATGTACACTCTGTGAAATGGCAGCTAGTACAAGCTTTAGCAATGCTAATCATGCAATCGTGAGCTTTTATTCTGCACATTGGTTAAGTCTATTATAAGCCTATTCCCTGGGTTGAGTCATTCAGAGCCAGTTAATTCTTTCAGTGGTGACACCGTATCATCAAAGTAGGCCACCCATAAACCCTGCTGCATCTACTTTACATTACTGACTGAAACTAGAGAAAATGGCCTGCAGTAGTGCTCTAGATATTCTGCAATGTTTTAACAGCTCTGTCTGTGTATTGAATAGTGGGAGAAAAACACTTAATGTAATATCTAATGATTTCTTTTCTTCGTTTACTCTTTTAAGATTTCTGCAGTTCCAGCAGCAGCCCCCCTTTCCAGCCCATCCGCAGTCAGATCCCCATACCCACTGCACATGTCATGCCATCCACGGCCGGAGCCCCGGCCTCTAAGCCCCAGTCATGTGTCCAGGAGGACTCCCTGACCTCTGTTGAGGGCCACAGGTCTTCCTCTGGCTCCAGAACCCCAAGTGGCTCCACCTCAAAGTCTTCCTCTCTCTCCAAATCAGCATCTTCACCCAACTTGGATGCTCAGGTTGGTGTGGGAGGTGATCCTGTGGGGCCAAAGCCAGACTGCCTGAGCCGCTACCGCAGCCTTATCAATGGGCTGGACCACTCGCTTTTCCCCTCAGATCACACGCGGGTGAATGAGGGCCAGAGGTTTGACACTCCTGCCGTGGAGCCTACGCTAAATCAGTCGGCCTTGTTGGGGGGGTTATGCCCTGATGTCAGACTCCAATTACAGATGACCGGGATTAGAGACGCCTCAGACTGTGTGTCTGAGGCCTACAGAGGAGGAATTGAGCACAGCTTTAAAGTTCTGCCTGAAGCTAGGCCTGGGCTACTCGGCACAGCAGAAACTTCTAATCTGAGGGGCAGTCAGCCTGCTGCGACCGGATCCACTGGAGTTTATGCAAACCCCCTCAGCCTGCAGACACAAGCTCTGCTGAGGGAGCATACAGGCTCCAAGGGTTATGAGCCACTGCGGCAGGACCGATGTAGTGAAATGTCCAGCTGGCAACAACAGCAACATAAGCAGCAACTGGAGAGTTTACGCCTGCAAGTGGAACAAATGCAGGTAAGCATTTATCTTAAATAGAAAATCAGTCCACACTAGAGATAAAGACACATAAACCTGGGGGCGTAGATATTTTTTTTTATTTGTTTCAAAACCATCACTGCTCTTTTTGGGTCGTAGCATAGCAGGTAGTTATTGATGTCACTCTTGAATAGGGTGAGTGGCATTCTCTGAGGAACACCTTGATTAGGTAAAGGCCATTGGAGTAGACATGGGGCAGACGGCTATTTGTGGACATTGAACTCTGGCTAGTAATTTGGTTCCTGAAACACATATAGGTCATCAATGGAAAAGAAACATTCCAGTAAACCAAGCCTGAAGCCATACAGACCCCATATCCTAGTTTATAGCTGGATTTGTCAGGTCAGTCAGCAAAATCATATCACAAGTACTTCAAAGAATTTGCTGGTTTCTGTTGTCAGGTTTCTAAAAATATTTTATTTATTCTATTTAATTCAGGAACTCCTGTGCTTGATCAACGCTTCTCTCAGCTTCCCTTTTGCAATAAGCTGTCCAAATGGTAAAAAGCTGCACAACAACTTTTTACCATTTCAGCAGTATGGTAATTTTTTTTTCCCACCATGGCAGATGCTGACCACTCTGGAGTAACCGTTGCCACTTCCACATACTGTGTGCTGACACATGAATCAACACTTTGACACAAGTGTAAAAAAACATTTGACTTATTTCAGCCTCTGAGACTGCAGAATATTCAAATGCAAAATCTGATTGGAACTATATGGGTTTTTACTGTATGAAGTTCTACAATTTCTTCATACAAGTTTTAGGCATGATGACCACCAACATAAACTAAATAATTAGTTAATACAGTGATTTGAGGGAACCAATCATTTATTCATAGTACTGAATGTATTCTTCACAACACCAGAATACACCGACATTCCACAGTACTTTCTGCATGTGTCACTGAGGTGGAATTACGTTCTCTCCTAAAGAGAGATTGGCACTACTTGACACTCAAGTTTTATTTCTCTTTTGTGATTTGAAATAATTTGAAATCGACCATGTTGTTATTGACGAAATGTCTGTTGCTCTGTTGTCTGAAGACTGTAGTATAAAAATAATTTGATCAGGTGTCGGGCTAAACAGGGCTGTCGGTAATTCCTGCGCTGTTTGCATTTAGTTTTGTGCCACTGTTTCCGTATTTCTGTCAACGCCTACATTGCGTGCACAATACTGGTCTATACTGTGCTGAGACAGAGTGGATGGAAGTCAGTCATACACACAGTTTATTTTATTTTCAGTGTTAAAATTGTACAGTTATCTTTGCATCTATCATCACAGTTGCACATTTTCTCAACATACTGTCACTATATAACCGTCACATGCTTGTTGTGTTTTGTTCCAGTTGATGAGTGCTGGAGTGGGTCAGTACCCATCACTGTACTCAACGCCCGTTCACTCCGATTCTGGCAAGTGGGACGCTCTGGTCAAAGCCAGCGAGAGTCTGCTGAAGGAGAAGGAGCTTATCATCGAGAGGCAAGTGTTTCTACTGCTCATGTAGGGGCACTATGGAGGAGAGGGAATCTTTGTATCACCTTAATGTCTTGTGATATGTTTGATCTTATGATACTATCTTTGATACTATGGTATTATACAATGTATTAACATTAAAGAACACAATTTTGGTCACACAAAATATTAGAGTTGACTGTTTAAAGGATTTAATATAGTGGGAGAGAAAAGGAGTATATTTGTTCCCTAACCTCAGGGGCTTTACAGTGCTTTAACAGATTGTTTCTCCACAATGTTGCTGACTTTATTGTTCTTGTGTTGATGATGCTGGTTGGTCGTGACGCAGACAAAAGCAGCATATGGCTCAGTTAGAGCAGCGTCTGAGGGAGAGCGAGCTGCAAGTCCATGGAGCCCTCCTGGGCCGAGGAGCTTCTTATGGGGATATGTGTATGCTGCGGCTACAGGTTAGTGAAAACGTGCCCTAGCTCCCACAAACGGCACAGGGAACCCTACCTTAAACTGTCGTCATCTTTACAAACTAGTTACCCTCAAGAACCTTCATTGAAACTTTCATATTACACGGTGGCTTTACAGGAGGCCCAGAGGGAGAATGTATTCCTGAGGGCTCAGTTTACTGAGCGCACCGAATGTGTCACCCTGGAAAAAGCGGAGGCAGAGCGCAGACTGGGTGCAGTTGAGGCGGAGACACGCAGACTAACTGACAGCCTGAAAGAGACCTGTGAGAGACATGCAGAGGAGATGAAGAAACAGGAAGAGAGGGTTTGTGGTTGCCTAACACAACTTCCTAACATACAGTTTTATATACAGCAAGCGTAGAAATAGATGGCACTGAGAGGATTAAATGATATCCATGTTTACAGTTGACCGTCCTTCTATTTGAGTGGCATTTATTGTTTGAGAACTGCATTTAAAAGTCTGTACTTTGTTTATGTTGGCAATGAAGAGAAGCTGTTTCACGCTTCCTGCCACAACAGTCAGCTGATATAATAGAAACAAAACTCTGTACAGGAAAGTCTTCTCTCCCCAGAGATGCTGAGATGATACTGATAAAATCACTGTGAAGCTCAGGACATTAATAAATCCTACATGTTGCTTATAACTGTAGGCTTAACAAGTTCACTTACTCATTTTCATGGAGAAAGATGAAAGAAAAGTGCTATAGCAGCTCCTCTGGGACAAAAATGTGATAGGAACAGTTTGCCACACATTCTTGAGTTTTCTCACTTGCTGTGAGTTATGAGTACGTGTAGCAAAAATCACTTGTTACTTTTTGAGATTATCCTACATACCAAATTTGCTGCCTATTGGTGCAGATCCGCAGTCGAGACAAGCACATCAACAACCTGAAGAAGAAGTGTCAGAAGGAGTCGGACCTGAAGAGAGAGAACCAGCAGCGTATTGAGACTCTGGAACGCTATCTAGCTGACCTGCCCACCTTGGAGGACTACCAGAGCCAGAACAAGCAGGTTAGGACAGTTCTACTTCAGTGTCATCTGTTCTTACAGGGTCTGCTCTGATTCGCTTGAGTCAAAGTGTGTAAATCATTAAACCTGGACATGTTTTTTTGCATCAGCTCCTAGAGACTGAACAGCAGGTGGCTCAGCTACAAGACAAAGTAGGAGAGTTGGAGGTCTGTCTAGAGACGACACGCTCACAACTGCGGGAAAAGGACGCACAGCTGGATGATCAGAAACGCAGGGAGAGAGACCTGCTGACCACCATTACTGAGTATGTGCACAAACAGGCCGACAACAAAGTACCATCTTCTCAGTGGGCAGGTTCATTCAAACGGTAATAACTCTGCATTAATGTGTGTTTTGTGTTTGTCTTCATCAGTATGCAGCAGCGGGTGCAGCAGGGCCTGGAGGACGGAGCCAGGCTGCCATCCCTGGATATCGAGAGGCTCAGAGGAGAGAACAGCGCCTTGAGAGAGGAGCAGCAAAGACTCAAAATGGTCTGTTTTGTGTGTTTTCTCTTCAAAGGTTCATCTGGGTACTTGAGATACTCATGGGGCAGCTTTTATTCATGAAGTACAATGGCTGTAGGAATCTTGATACGAAAAACATTATCACTAAATGCATTATTATTATTATTATTATTTGACCTGTATAGCAGCCTCAACATGCCAGGAGTACAGGTGAATTGGTTTAAATGTGCCTTTCCCAAATTAGCATGCATAAACTGTTGATTGAGCTTAGAGGAAGTGTGTGTTCAGTTTGAACCAACGAGAAGATGTTATTTCTCTGGAAGAAAGTTTCTGTATGTTGTGGCTAAAGTATGTAGCAGCAAACGGTCCATCAAAGCGTAGAACACTTGCAATCTTTTCTTAGTTCGATTTGTTGGCCTGGTTTGTCATTGTTTTCAGAGTGTGGCAACTCTTGTCTTTTCATGTCTTCTCTTGTGATGTTTGCTGTGCTTTACCTGCAAAGTAAACGCTTCTAGTCATAAACACACATACACATACTATTCCCATGAATCTTACATCCAACCTCCCAGCCCTCCAGAACAGGGAGGAGAAACAGTGATGTAATTGGATATACAAAATTAAGAGTAGGAGCTGATCATTGCATCCTGTCCAAGTAGAAAGTTACTGTTTTAAAGTTCCGTTCTTTTCTTTACAGGTCATTGAGAAGCAGCACCGAATGATGGAACAGCTTGGCTCCCAGATCCAGGTGTTTATCTGCTCACAATGAGTCTCTGATTTGTGCGGTGACTTCCTGTTTTGTAGTCTCTTAACATTTGTGAGACATTAATTGTTTGCGTCTGTAGGCCTTGGAGGAGCAGATATCTCAGGAAGAGAACAGCTCTCAGGCTCTCAGAGAAGAGGTGTTGGCCAAAGAGCAGAATGCGTTAGAGCTCCACACAGCCATGAAGGAGGTGAGAAAGACTTATCCCAAAATAAGAAACAATGACCGTGGCTCTTCATAAGGTATTGAGAGAACCTGTGAGTGTTTAATAAACCTGACATTTTAACTGGATAATGTTGATGCTGGGTTCGGTGTTTCAGCTGTCAGTCCAGAACCAGGAGCTGATGGAGCAGAATCTGACCCTGCAGGAGCAAATGAGTGATCCAGAGCAGAGGTGCACTGGCCAGGCCTCCTCGGCCTTGCAGCCAGCCGCAGCTCGTCTCACACAGAGGCTACATGTAGAGATCGCTTCCTGCCTCAGCGACCTGCGCTCCCTATGCAGCATCCTGACCCAGAGAGCTCAGGGACAAGACCCCAACCTCTCCCTGCTGCTTGGTCTCGCTGGTAAGCGCTTACTTTATATTTTACTCTCTTGTTGTTCATAGCGTCAAGTACATCTTTTTAAATGTAATAAGGAAATTGTTGGTGTGGAAAATTGTACAACATGAATCAGAATCATGTTTTGTTTTTTCAGCACCCCCACCATTGGCAGAGCAGGCAGAGGACTGGATGAGTCCAGAGGTACTGCAGAAGAAGCTGGTTGAAGCGCAACAGCTCCGTCGAGATGTTGAGGAACTACGCAATGTGATACTGGACCGCTACGCGCAAGACATGGGAGAGAACTGCATAACCCAGTAACCTTGCCGCCCGGGTGATGGAAGAAACTTGTGTACGCCCTGCTCCACCACCTGAAGCATCTAAAATGGGCCCTTCTTTCACTCACTGAATGTCAGAAAGAGGACTGGATTTTAATTTTCTTAAAATGAGGGCAGAGGAAAGCCCAAATGGTTTAGCTTCTCCTTCCATCTCTAAAATGACTTTCATTTATCAACCCCCCCCCCCCCCTGGTGAGTTCATCTATTTCAGTCCAAGGGCTAACAGAAAATAACTTACCTTTAATACTTGATACTTAAGCATTGTGTGTGTGTGTTTTTTTTTTATGACATGATACTGTCAGTTACAAAACAGTCTTATACATTTTATTCCACTCTAGTGGATAACTATTTGTGTTCGAGTCCCACAAATATAATTTATTTAAATCTTAATTTCCCTCTCGAGGGGGATTATTTAAGAAGTGGTTGACAATCAACTGAAAATATTTTAATCTGTGCTTTTAACTGAGTTCACAAGGAAATGCTACTAACATGCCATTATTTAAAATGGTGAACGCTGTAGCATTAGACTCTGCTGTGAGCACTTGACAACTTGAAGGGTTTAATACCAAATCAGCTTCTCACACCAACAGGCCTCCAAGTTCTATTACCAAAGAAACTCTGGCCGAAGCAGTTGTGCAAGTCTGTGAATGTTTGTGAATGCTTCTCTCTGCTGCAGGCCCTGTTCTGAATGAATACCAACATGTGCCTTTCTGTCACGTTTGCAACCACGATGCTAATTCACTTTTAGACCAACCACAAAGGGCTGTTTGCAGCGGACTCTTCCAATATGACTTTTCTCTCAGTGTATCAACCAGCAGGATAGTCAACACATTCCCTGACTCTGAATGTAGCAGATACCTTTGGGCCACATCACAGAGCCTGTGGAAGCCCCAACACGGTTTCTGTTGCTGGTAGATGAATTAAGTTTGTTGAAACTCTTCAGTCTGTGTGGTGTTTGTAGGTGAATAACTTCACAGTATACTGTACATTTCAGGTTGATAATGGCTGTCTCGCATTTGACAGTGGTTAAATATTTGATATATGTATGACTGAGAAACAGTATTAACTAAAGTGTTTTTTTGTTTTTGTTTGCATAGACAACTCAGTGGGTTCTCCTAACGTGTTGTTCTAAGAATGTGTTAATGTGTTTGAGCAAACCTGACATCCAGTGTGTTAAGGTCCCATGAAGTGGCTTTTAGATTTTTCTCCTGTGTTTTACTTAAGATGTTAGGGCTGGGTTTTAATGATTGCAGATCTTAAAGATTGGCAGCAGTTATTGAGGATCCTTCACCTTCTTCAGAAAGAAGCCGGATGTTTTAATCCCATGTGATGATGATGATGGGAGGGGTTGGCTGGATCACCCCTAAATCTATAATCAATCACATTGTACAGGATGGAATTTTGATATTTGCCCTGAGTGCAGGATAAGCCATTAAAAAAAACATGACACTTTACAGGAAGAGAAAGGGATTTTAATATAAAAATATGCAAATTATACAGAACAACAGGGACACAAGCCATTTTTCATTTCATGGGACCTTTTTAAAAACTCAAGTAGCACAAAGTTTAACTTTGGAAAGTCAGGCTCCGCATGCCTTACATCTCAAGTGTTTTTGCAAAGGGAAGATGATGTTTATATTTTCATACTTTTGTCCTTGTTTGTATTTGCATATTTTAGAAATAAAGATTTTCAACATTTTCTTTGAATTTGTTTCGAATTTCATTTGGATTGATTTTCATTTCATCTGTGCAGAGAGTGAGTACCAGCTTTCTAGAACTATGGATGCACCGATTCGATATGCCAGATCAAATCGGCCATGATGCTTATCTTATTAAGCAGATTGGGTATCACCCATGACCACATGATCCACAAAAATACTCCATCTTTGTCAGTGTCATAATGTTTCGTGTCTATCAGTTACATTCATTCTACCACGGTGGACCACCAACTCAGTATTTAGACGCACAGCAATCCCTGTCCTCACGTTACAAAACATAAGTTCCACGCAAAGAAGTAAAATGCTAGATTTTAAATTTGGGACTAAGAGAGCACTGGTACTGGATTGTTAAGTGGTATCGGCAGAGGAAAAGTTGCATATCTGCAACACTATGTGAAGAGCTCAGTCGGCCTTTGTCACAGCAGACATCTCCACATGTCATGCAAAGATAAACCAGGTGTAAATCAAATTAATGATGGCTGAATACCATTGTTTCCTGCTACAAGTGAAAATGTCTGCTGTGACAAAAGGCAGATTTACAAACAAATCCCTCACCAGTCATACATAACCTTTTTACAGGTTTATTTTATTGATTTCAGAGGGTGTTTCGTCTTTCGCAGCAGCAGAGTAACGTTAGTCGTGAGCCCATACGATTGGACCGTCTTGCAGTCGTCGTCGTAACAGCACTGTGGGTACGCACTGATGATGTCGTAACCAGGGAGACCATCCCCTCTGTAATGCAAGACATACAAGCAGCCAGAATCACATAGGTCCTTTATCTACTGAGCAAGTTGATTACAAGTTGAAGTATATTACAATGGTTATTGTAACATTTTGATGTTCTCCCAGGTTATGGAGGGGCGATCCACTCTTCCTAAAACCCCTTACTTGTTTGCATCCCTGCATGTTGTAAAACTAGAACGATACGTTGTCCATGCAGGAGGATGTGGCCTCACCTGTGTTTGTCCAGATACTGCCGCAGGTGACCGATAGTTTCTGAGAACCACATTTTCAACTTGTAAGTGTGATTCCCATCTTCTGACTTCACCTTGAGTGTGATAATATCACGGGCAGACGGACGCTGGTCAGCGCTGAATGTCTGCAGTCTGTGAGGCATAAAATTAAAACACACTTGATATAACAATAATGTCTCAGACTCCTTTGGGAGGTAACAGATCTAAATCCTAGATCCCATCACAAGCTAACGAGTGCTGGCTAGCCAGGGTGACCTACCCTATTTTTCAGACCAGTGCATACAGTAATCTCCACAATATTGATAATCCGCTGCTGTGGACACATCCGCATTTTAATCAGCCTTTACATCATGTACAGTAGTGTGTTCTTGGATCTAGAAATTCCTTTAACCCTATAAACCCTGTTTTTGGTTGTAAAGCTACACGATGATGTGACATCATGTATACAGTACATCTTGTATGGTTGTGGCCATACCTTTAGATCAAATGGAACTATTCTACATCTGTGCATCATTTTATATTTTACCCAAAATGTATCCTTATATATTTTGTATCTTTGGAAACTTTGGAATATCCTCTACAATTTCAGACACATTTCTGTGGATCTGAGTTCCTAATGACTGACCACCACTGATATGTCAGTTAATTTGCAGTTTAGTTTATCAGCGTGCTCACATGATGGAAGAGAAAATGTTGAATACCTCTCTTTCGTGGTTTGCAGTGCCGGTGTGTCTATAAGGATCACTGAGTTGCTGCTCTGGGCATCAGATGAACCCTAGTGAAAGTACTTGTTAGATAATGAGCACACTGTGGTGAATGTATATATTCAGTACAAGTGCAGACACAAACAGGTGTTTATATACACACACCAGACCTATGGATACGAATCTCTGCTTCTGCTCACCTGCAGGGTAGCCCTCAGCGACTTCCTGATATCAATCACACGACCAGCCTTTACTATCACCTTTGGTATCCTGTTCAGGAACTGATCTGTGCTCAAGCTCTTGCCTGTGGCCAGAAGAAAACACGAGAATGACAATGAAGACCGGGGGTTTCCACCTCAGGTGCGACTTTTGGGATTAGCAGTGGGATGTTTGCGGGACAGACCAGGTAACTGAGAGCTGACGGTATTTGATGAATCACCTTTCTCCCTACGTACGGCCTGTCCTTTGCCAGGAAATTTATTCCACGGTAGCCTGAAGATAAATTCCTCATCTCGCTTGTCATGAACCTGCACGAAAGATTATGACAAGTAGCAAACTGGCACACTTACACATTTGCTCGTAGGCAAACAGAAACAAACCTGAAAAGGCACACCATCTGGGAATCTTTGTCGAAGCTCAGACGGAAAATACCCGTCCATCAGATCTTGCATGCACTCCTGCGAAGACCCAAAAATAGAGGGTTTGAACCACCAAAGCATTTAAAATAGTTTAAAGCATTACACTTTTTTCCTGTGCATTTTGAGTCAGCTGACCTGGGTGCTGTGCTCCTGATACGAGCGGAAAGGACCATCAAACATTACAATCCCATTGCTGTAGAGACTCAGTTGAATAGGATCCTTTCGTGCCAACTGTGCCCCTGTGGCTGTGGATTGTACAAAACTCTCTCCCTCCCCTGCGAGCATGTTCAGCTCCTTGATCCTCTTCAGCACGAGGTCAAAGTTCATGAGGAAGCTCCTGACCACAGAGGCGTCTGCACAGGAAAGACACCCAGCGTGTTAGGAATCATAACAGGTAGAGGATACGGCAAATGCTTGAAGGGCAAACTTGAAGCCCATAAAGAAGACAGCAGATGGAAACTACCTTGCTGCCAGAGGCCTCTCTCCAAGTTACATGGCTGCTGACGTGGCTGATGAGGAGAGTCGCCGCTCTCCCCATCTCCCACCCACATCAAACCGTAGTCGTTAAGAAAGCTCTGCAAGATAGGGATCGGCAGATTTCAGCATGGTGTAATCACAATGCACCACGTACATACGTGAATGTAAAGTGGTATTGAATCAACTTACCTCCATTTCACACACTTGCTTCTGCAGCTGTTGGCACTTTCTCCCAAGATCGTCTCTGCCACTCGGATCATGGGTGCGCCCTAAATCCACGCGCGGACAAGATATTGAATCAAACCCCTTTATTTAATCACACGCAGGGATTATGAAACTCTGGTCTGTCGACGTTACCTGATTCTTTCAGAAGCCTCAGTTTGTCCTCCAAGACTGAAATCCTTTTATTCTTTAGAAGAAAATTTAAAGTGAGATTTTGACATGTTTGACGTCTGTTGCTATTTTTCATTTTCATTACAAATGCCCCTGTTCATCTGGAGGAGGTGCGCGTTGTTCACCTTATGCTTGATCTCCTGTGATTGGCTCCTCACTGTTTTCTCCAGCAGGGTGACCCGCTGCATCGTGGCAGACATCAGCTCAAAGTCGCTCGGGGCAGCACCTGAATATCATGGTGTTAAAGTACATCACAGCATCCTTTGCACACTATATTTTTTGACATATTAAGCTAGAAACAATCAATAGCCACAACGTGATTTAAATTAGATTTTTAGTTTGATAAACAATAGATCCAGAAAGAAGATACACTTGGCTTTAGGATTAAAAGAAAAATCTTGTAACTTAAATCTTCCTTTAATGTGGCTTTTGACTTTGAAGTGTCTGGCTGCAGTGTGCAGGGCTTCCACTCGTAATCCAGTACTTAAGTACTTAAGTAGCCTACAGGTTTGGAATACTTCCGTTTCAGTGGCCTGTCGGTGCAGCCTTTAAGCCTTTAAGCCTTTATGTTCACTATAAGATTTGACCAGCAACCTACCTTCCAAGAGATTCCTTCTGAAAGGCACGTTCTCTCTGCCCCTGCAAGTCAAAGACACCGTCATGTACACGTTCCCTGCACAGTAAAGTCAGCACTTTGGGATATTTCCCAGTGAGTAACCTACCAGTGCTCATGCAGGGGGCCCTGCAGAGGAGTGCGCCTCGTCTTCTTCAGCATCGACAGCGGTGAGCTCATTGTCCCAGACGCGGGACAGACACTGCAGTTCAACTCCTGGAGCAAAATATCCCGGACTGCGTCTGTTCAGAGGGACCTCCCGAGTTTGTTTGTAGTCTGTTGCCATTAGCAACGCAGTGGCGGACTGACGCCTGTTTCATCCGCACGTGGTCTCTGTCTCTCTCTCTCTCTCTCTCTCACACTAAGCTTGTCCTATCTTGCTCTTTCTAAATAAACTGACCTGTGGCTGTTTATTCGTGTGAGGAAATAAGCAAAAACAAAAACAAGCAGAGTTTCTCACAGAAAATGATCTTTTAATGGGACCTACTGATGAAGTAGGATTTATCTATTGCTTTTAAAAGTATATAGCATATAGCCCATATATTGAGATTCAAACTCCAATTAGGTCTTAATAGTTGTCACCATGCTGCTGTGATCTTCTAGTTCCCTTAACGCCGCAGCCTGACAGGCAGAGCTGCAGCCACTAGTGGGACCCGGTGCGGCACCGTCCGGCTCAGCCTCGCTGTCTGTGGGGGTGATGCTGAGGCCTGCCAGTCCCACAACAGGACCAGCATTAACCCGGGCCTCCTAGGCTGCTCCGGGCCATGGCTGCACCTGTCGCACATTTCGACGACGGCTGGCCGACTCTGGGTGACCTGAGCCTGGGTTCAGACCAGAAGACGCGGCTCCCGCAGAAAGTCGGCGAGGCGGCAGCAGCACCGCAGCTCCTCCCGGACGACGACGACGACGACGACGACGACGATGATGATGATGATTATGATGTCCTCGAGCTGCACGACAGCAGCTTGTCCCCGGGGCAAACCGGGCCTTTCAAGTCCACGGAGGACCTGGCGGACGATTTTGACGAGATGTTGTCCGTCTGCTTTCGAAAGTCCGACGCCGGGACGGACCGCAGCGCTGCCGTGAATGTGATCGCGGAGGACTCGCTGCTGGAGAAAGACGAGTGAGTGCTGCTGTTTCCGGCCTGCCCGCAGGCTGCTGGCGTTTCATTCTCGTGTTTTTCTGCTGCAGGCTGCGTTCTGAAACGCGTTTCTATCTGCAGTTGTGACATGTCAGTTCCCAGACAATGAAGCCGACGTGTCATAGACAGGTTTGCACTGTTATGAAGGACGTGATGGGGTTGTAGTGACAGACAGACAGACACACACACACACACACACACTGCCACCATCTTTGTCATCAGACCTCAGTACCACTGTAGAAACACACACTAACACAAATGTATCTACACATTCAACCAAACTGCCCTTAAATGGCTTTTAAACACAGATATTAAGCTGATATAAGTGAACAGAGAGTCATGCTTGTGTTTATAACGCCGGTACTTACTGGAAAATAGCTCTTGTGTTTTTGTTTAGCTGGGATCACTTTTGTTGTAGACCCATATTTGTGTTCGTCTTGTATGTAGGCTGTCATATAATTTATATCATATATATATATAAATAAATATTCAGACTGGGTACCACATGATGACTAGAGCTGAAACAAAAAGAAACCGATTCATTCATTTATCAGGTAAAAAAAGAAAACACCAGCCATTTTCTGGTTAAATCCTCTCAAATGTGAGGATTTGCTGCTTTTTTCCTTTTTTTACATGGTTCTAAATTCAGTATTTGTATTTTGAACAGCTGGTCAGACAAAACAAGCAATTTGAAGATGGGCTCTGATGAATTATGATGGGCAGTTTTTCACAGTTTTTGGTCTTTTATACACTAAATGATTAATCGCTTCATCTAGAAAATCATAGGCAGATTAATCGTTAATGAAAATAATTGTTACTTGCAGCCCTAAATTAATTTTAATGCATTATCATCCTTTACTTAGTACCGTGTGTCTGTCAGCGTCAACAGATAGGTGAGACATTTAAATGTAATGGTATTCTTTTAAAACTTCATATTAGCATATTAGCATTCCAAAGACAATTATCTGATTGTGACATTTGTGTTTATAAAGGCATGTCTGTAGTGTCACAACCAGTGCCCTGGCTACAAATGGTTTGTTTTCCATAAATTGCTGTTATTAAAAGGGAAATCCAGTACGCCATCTATCAAGTGCAGCAAGGGTGTCCTCATACTCTAGTGGTGAAGATGCATACCATAATACTGCAACATCCCTGGTTTCATCCCCTTTCTCTCTCCCAGCGTTTCCTGTTAGTGTTGCTAGTGAATAATGGTGAAGAATGAAATGATCTTTAGAAAGAAAGAATGGTAAAGATATCCTAAATATATATCCTGATTATCCCTAGTATGGGTCAAACTCCCCAAACACTGGATCCTACATTTCCCATAATGCAATTCAACAGCACCTTTTGTTAGACTTTGTAAGTAAATGCCCATGTCTTTCAAACTCCATGCTCCCGTTTGTAACACAGGCCTGCGTCTGTTATAGAGCCCAAACTGAGGCACAGCGACTTCATTAGGACGGTCTCTTAAATGTAAAGTCTGAGGGTTATTTTAGACTTAGATTTAAGACTTAATTTATCTGGCCTTCTCCACAGAGTCTGGAACGCTTTGATCAGTAACTATGGGCGTGTGATGCTGGTGGACTGGAGAACGTCTCGAACGTGCTCCCTCCACGTCCCCACATTCAACCTGGAGGAGAAACCTGTGAGTGATGCTACCCCTCCCATCCCATCTCTGTCCTACTTCCCCTCCAACCCCAGCGCCCCCTCCCTCCCTCACCAAATCCATTTTCCGTTCATCTCACAAATCTGAAATATTCATTGTGCCAGGGTTTAGCACGTTGATTAAATCTCCCCCCCCCCGTTCTGCTACTGGCCAGAGGAAGACTGATGTCACGGCGGAGCTGTCGGACGATGAGGAGCTCAGGGAGCAGCTGGACATGCACTCCATCATCGTCTCCTGCATCGCAGAGGAGCCGCTTTTCACGGCAGAACAGGTAAGTCACATGTAAACCTCCAGCAGAGTTGATCCCGGATGCAGCCGCACTGTCACGCCTGTAAATGCAGCACATCGGCTCAGCTTCCTCTGTGTTTACCACAGAGATTTAATAACTGATGTTCACTGGGTCATTTGGAGTGCTGCCTCTGATCTATGCAGGTTATCGAGGAGATAGAGGAGATGATGCAGGACTCTCCTGACATGGAGGCAGAGCACAATCCCTCTCAGTCGGACCTCTCCATGCTCTCCCTGGACGTCCAGGAGTCTACCAGCAGCCCCAGCTACGAGAAGAGTGAGTGGGGTGGGACAAATAATCAGTAATATATCACGATGCGTTCTTGGTAAATCATTTTATTTATGCCTGTGACAATGCATACAAAGTGAGGTACAGACCAGTGTGAGCTTCAGTAAACGTTCATCAAAATGAACGGCTAACTGGTGATACTCTTGTTGTCAACACGTCCCATGAAAAGACCAAAAGCAACAATGGATTGCTCCTGCAAACACATGTAGTCTGTGAAGCCAAACCCTGATATATCAGGTTCCTCCGTGACAACATTGCTGTTCACCGAGCGACATGTTCCTTCATTATGACGAACATAGGTACTGTATTTGTTTTGACCCAAACCCATGTGCTGCTGTTAACACTCACTACAGCACCAACTGTGTATAAAGCTGCCCCTGAATACAGTCCTGTTTGAGTAACGTTTGCTTAAATCTACAGTTCCCAGCTGTTTTAGGACATTACTCAGCCTTTAAAAAAAAAAGAAAGTAAATATTTGGGACCTGTGTTTGAAGATTTATGTCTTCAGTATGATGAATGAATGGGCTTTTGACTGAGAGCCACAGACGAGGGAGGGAAATTATTGGTTTTCTGTCTTTACATGGGATTCATTGACAATCAGGAAAAACTAAAAATGCTGGACTTATCCGTTAACGTTATCAATGGTCTTGCACATATTTCTTTCAGTGTGCAGGCTGTGAACTTTACACCCCAATTTGATCCGTTTTTTTTGTTGTGAATGTAAAACTTAACTGAAAAGCTCCACCTTTTACATCAGATTTATACATCTGAAAACACACTTTTACATCAAAGTTTTACCGAGGACACTTCACAGTGAACTGAATAAAAATGTAGGATATGATGACTTCTTGTGTTTTGAATCATTTTAAAGAAACAGTTAGAGTATGTAGATACTGTGATGTCTCTGAATGTATCACACAGTAGTTGATTGTCTTGTGTCTTACCTATGAGACATATACATATAATCTAATTTAGATAAAAAGGTCCATGAACTAGCTGCATCTTACAGCCCTTATTCATGATGTCATCATAGTTATCGGCGATGGATTCGTGTGTGTGTGTCTGTGGTCCAGGGGTGAGGACCCTGAGTGTCGCAGAGCTGAACGAACGTCTGGAGGAGACGGAGACGAACATCAGGAGGTTCTCAGAGGTGCTGGTGCAGCAGCTGGCTCTCAGGGATGAGCTGGACTTTGAGAAAGAGGTGAAGAACAGCTTCATCTCAGCGCTCATCGACGTACAGAACCGACAGAAGGAGCACCGGGAGCTGCTGAAGAAGAAGAAGAAGCTTAAAAGCGGAGCTGGGACGTCGCAGGGCCACGCGGAGAAGACAGTTGGATCGGTAAGTGCTTTTATCCTTTCAGCTCTGTTTTAAGGAAACATTGCCAGCCTGGTTATGTTTGCTGATTTAAATATCTTCTTGTTGATCTCTTGAAATATCTGGATAGCGGATAGAATATCCCTTCCACCGTTTGCTGCATTTCCTGCTGTATTTGTTGTTTTATTCTCCATCTTTGGTCACCCCTCGTCGTCCTCTGCTTTACTTCCTTCCTCCTCAGCGCTTCAGCATGGAGGGAATCTCCTCTGTCATTCAGCAGAGCCTCCGGCAAACGTTTGGGAGCGGGTGCAGTGAAAGACAGGTTACTTTGTATTTCTCGCTCTGCTGCTGAACTAAACTTCCTGGTTTCTGCACTGAACACATACACTTTCGTAGGAATAACATCCCACAGAAACATCTACTACAGCATTGTTTTTTTCCCCAACGTTCAGCATCAGCTGTTCCTCCTTTCTCATTTCATCTCTCCATGTCTTTGTCTCTGTTTTATGTTGGTTTACAGTATTTGACCACAGTCATCCCTTATGAGAAAAAAGGACGCCCTCCTTCGCTTGAGGACCTCCAGATCCTGACTAAGAGTACGTGTCTTCATCTGTACCAGCGGCGCTTGAATTTTAGCCGCTGTGATTGATCTATTCACTCCTCTGTATCTGCTGCCTCGCAGTTCTACAAGCTATGAGAGAAGACAGTGACAAGGTGCCCAGTCTCTTAACAGACTATATTCTCAAAGGTGAGCATTTCTCTTTTTTTGGTTTACACACTGTTGCAAAGTTGGTGACGTGATGTGTTGTGCACTCTGTCTGCACTGTGAATCATGTTTCACAGAAGCCAAAAGATCAACAACTGATCATTGTGACTGGTACATTTTATCGCATATAGTAGCTGTTTATATTTTATTTCTTACATCTCAGTCATTGGTTTCAGTTCATTATAAAACCTTATGGAAATCAGCTATTAGTGTTTTTAGTCACTGCTGTGTCTTGGTATTGCAGCTTTGAAAACAATTCATGTTGGCGTGTTGAAGGACACCACAAAATGTGAAATTTGACCGTTGGCGTCCATAAAGTATCACTTTTATATGTTGTATTGTTGGAAAATCAGTTGTAGGTGAAAAATAAAGTGTAAAAAGCACAATATAAATTTAGTAGTTACATATTTGGCAGCTAACGTCCTCCTAATTGTTGCAGCAGCAAATTCAAACTTACAACTAAAGAATGTGCATATCAGGCAAGTTTCCACTGCAAGCTGCCCTTCACACTGTGCTGATAACAGCTGCATGAATCAAAGACAATCAATACATATGATTACTTAATACTGTACATATGATTTACAACAAACAATCAGAAAAGTCCTTCACTGCCTTCTTGTTTCTGCCCTTACTTTCACACGTGTTCTGTTTTTCATCTTTTCATGTTTTCTTTCTCTACTTCTTGTGATCTTAATGTATTGCTGCCTTTCGCTCGCTAGCTCTGGTGTGAGCGATGGATGGAGAGGTTTGTGACATGTTCACATGTGATGTGCACTGTTGTGGTGTCGCCACTCACTCACTCACATTGTGAGAGCGCCGCCCTCTCTACAACCGAACTGTAGTGCAGTCTGACCCCGACGTTCTCCTTCTCACTTCTCCCCTCTCTCCCACGAGGTGGCCGACTGCATTGACTCACTGACAATGACTCACAACCCCCCCCCCCCCACACACACACACACTCTAAACTATATTTAGCCTGTTATTAACATTTAAGAGACACTTTCTTATTAGTTCTATCACTGTTAAGCTGCATCTGGTCTCCTGCTGCCTGCAGGTATTCATCCTCACCCACCCTACTTCAGAAATATGTTCTAATTTTCAGCTATTTAGCACTAACTAGTGTGATAAAATTAGGATTTTTCCTTTTGTTTTCCCTCTTATTTTTATTTATTTTGTATCTCCTATGTTGTTATACGTTCCCCTCATGCTACAGCTTCATCCCTCGTCACATGTAACTCTACTAATACTCATCCTCTGCTGTTATTACAGTGCTTTGCCCAACATAAACCTGGAGGGACGATGCCTAACACTCTGCAGAGGCTTCATATAGTTTACCATGGCAACAAGATGAAGAGAACAAGATGAAGATGAATAATAACATTGTGTTTTTTTAGTTTTTGCAGACATGAAGCACAGTTAATTTATTCCTGCGTGTTTTTGCCTCAAGATGTGTCTTGTTTTGTTTGTTCTTTTCTTCAATTAGTTGTATTTATTTTGTGTGTAAGAATTGTGATTTCACAAACCTTGTGTGCTCCTGTGAATCTTGACTTCTTTTCAGTGTTTTTTTTTTCAGAGAGTACCCTGAAAATGATCAATTATATAAGAAATATACCGAGATAGATATATCAGCATAGGAGCTGCACTGTATGGAATTCAGCTTTGTGTGTTGGTTGTGAGTACAATCAGAGCTGCAATGCAAAGGGCTTTTGTATTTATGTGAAGTCCGTAACTATCCACTGAGCAAGGACCAAATGCACAAGGCATGCTGGATATAGACGTTGCAGTAAAACAATAATAATTCTTAACAGTTTTTTCTAATTTGTAGCATCTCAAAATATGAATGAGGATAGTGGTAGTGAGATATTTGCTACAGTTGCATTTCTAGTGTTGGCTGACTTTGCTGCGAGCTGATTGGCTGTTGAAACAGGTGACGTGCCTTACCTTCTAAAACCAGCCGCTGGCGACTTGACAAGCTGAGTCGCAAATGGTTTTGTCTCGTCACGAATCTTTGGCCTGACCTGGCCTTAAAGCGTCAACAGTAAAGTCAGATTAAAAAAAGATGTTTCTGATCCTACAGAAAATCAGTAAGTATTACAGCAGCACATGAGACAGACCAGAGAGGTACAGGATACATATAACATATGTAATAATAACAAATTGGTTCTCTTAAACCAGTGTGCAGAGCCATCATATAATTCAACACATCCTTCCATGTAGCAGCAGACAAAGTGCACTATCTGCTTTCATCTCAGCAGAACACTACACACTTCATTATTGTTCTATGGAAGATCAAGCGTTGATGATGGCGATGAGGTCTGGACTGTAATGAACTAAATAACTAACTATGCATTTGAGTGAATAGTGAATTATGACCAATGCACTGTCTGTACCTTTGCGACGCTGGCACTCTGAATCAGAGACTGGAACGTTGGCACGCCTGGGCTTTGTTATTCTGTATGTATTCTTGAACAAGCTGCCTTTGCCTAAATGTTTTGTACATTATAAATGACTCATTTTCAATGAATGTCAAATTTCTGGACTACTTGCTAGAACCTGCTTCACTGTTCATTTATTTTGGAAATGTTTTACTTCAAATGTATTGATACAAACACACCCTCTTCGTCAAATATCTTTTACAGACATGCAAACAATAAACACAGTAATGACAACATAAACATCCAATCAACCAAATTCATTCAATCAACAGCCCAATCAATGCCTTGTAACAGAAATGCTAATCACATGCAAGACAAACCAATGAAAAATAAGGAGTGAATAAAACAATAAAGCCCCAATCTATAGATAAAGACATTGTGCAAATAATAAAATATATAATAATAACAGTTACCCCTCTGACCTTGCATATAATTAAGAATTTGATAGGTAATTGGTCACTCCCACAAACAAGGTATTCCCAGTGCCTTGTGGGATGTAATTTATAAAAGAAAGAATCCTAAATATGTCATATCACATGTTAACAGTGACAACTCAACCCATTTCAATCATGCACTCTAATTTCCTTGCAAAGGTTTAAATTCAGATGTATTTACGTCTAATGACCTTTATATATATCAAGGAAGAAAAGGGAGGGATGAACATTTATAGTATGCTGCAATATTGAAATAATTTCTGCTGAGATACCCTCCCAAAAGATTTAAATACAGGACAAGGCCTAATACTGAAGATGTAATATGGAGTCTACTCTCTTTATAATCAAGATGTTTGTCTTTGAATATAATAAGGAGAAACCTGTGTTATTATCTAGTTTTTATATAAATGCATAAATTATATAAGAGCTTTGTGTTGCATCACTTTAATGTGTTATTTGGCTGTGAGGTGTGTGTGTGTATGTGTGGGTGTGTTCAGAGAGTGAAATGTGGGACCACTGAACATTCAGAGGCACAGACAGTCAGCTTCCTCATCACTGGCAGAGGTCACTGAAACCCTCTAGTGGAGGCCAGTCTGACAGAAAAGATATGAAACATGCTGATTCATGAACAAATATTAAATTCCCCATTGTATTCCTCCACTATAAGTCTCTGCCACGTGTCAACTGCACCCTGTCCAGCTCACTGATGAGATCCAGATGTGCTGCTGTGGGACAAACCCCAGAACATCCAACCTCTGGCCTGTTGGAGCCCTCAGCAGGAACACCACAGGCCCTTTGCCAGGTCAAATAAACAGTTTACTTAGCGAGCAGCTACAAAAAGGCACTTGCAAAACTGTTTGTGGCTTAATATTTGTTGCTCTTAAATGGCACAAACATGCAGATAATTACTAAAGATATGAATTATTCACTTATGTTATAAATGCACACACACACACACACACACACACACACAGATATAGACCTGTTGTTATTTATTGGTAACCTACCAACATGTGGATCCCGAGTCGTGCTTGTCTGAACACTGTAAAGCGCTCCATAATCCCGCTCATGATCCGTCCCTCATCAGCCTTTCAAAAGCAACGTAAACAGCTGTAAAACATCTGTAAAACATTTGTTCTGTAGCCTATTTAAGATTTCCTCGTTCAACTCGGTGCAGCCACTCTGGGAGTAAGACAACAGTCTGTCTGGCCAGTGCTCAGAGGAGCGTTTTTCTGTGGTGGTGCTGCACCAAAACAGTTTCTTTACGGTGGATTTAAAGTTGTTTTTCCAAGTATTATGGATACTAGAGGGGTTCGCTTGATGTTGTGCCTTCTCCTGCTGGCACACTGCACGTTCCAGCAGACCACCTCAAAGAAAAGAAATGGCAAGAAAGGTAGGACTTCATATTAACTTGGAATTGGAGATGAAAACAATAACTTTTGCAGAATAACACTACAGAACAAATGTGTGAGAGGTCATCAGTAACACTGACTGGATGCATTATGCTTTAGGATAAATGTTGCATTTTGTTTTGTCCCCTTCAACAGACTCTGCAAACAATGCTGCGATTGAGGAGATGAAGAAACAAATTGATGGCATTATTCATGAGCTGAATTTGCTGAAAGAGCAGCAAGCTTTGCAGACAGGTATTTTATATCATAAATACCACACAATGATCCACTCAAGAATATTTCACGACGG
Organism: Gadopsis marmoratus; assembly: GCA_036023855.1. Classification (NCBI taxonomy): domain Eukaryota; kingdom Metazoa; phylum Chordata; class Actinopteri; order Centrarchiformes; family Percichthyidae; genus Gadopsis; species Gadopsis marmoratus. The sequence goes on from JAVQJF010020970.1 coordinate 41,417, forward strand.
TAGCAACATGCTGTATGTAAAATATAGAAAAGGAAAAAGATACTTCAAACACCATTTTGTGCCAAAGATGAACAGCAACAACACCTGAGCCAACCTGACTTTCTCCTAACTTCTCCCTCAAGTTTGTCTGCAAGGCACCAAGATCCTCGGCAAGTGTTTCCTGGCTGACCCAGTGAAGAATAACTTCCACACAGCTAGTGAAAACTGCATCGCCAAGGGAGGCAGCCTGGGCACTCCTCTGACAGGAGACGAGAACGACCAGCTCTACAGCTACGTGCGCCAGAGCATCGGCCCCGAGGAGCACATCTGGCTGGGCATCAATGACATGGTGACCGACGGCCACTGGGTGGACCAATCGGGCACCAGCGTGCGCTTCAAGAACTGGGAGATGGAGATCACCCTGCAGCCAGACGGAGGGCGCAGCCAGAACTGTGCCATCCTCTCCACCACAGCCAACGGGAAGTGGTTTGACGAGAGCTGCCGGGCTGAAAAGGCTTCTGTGTGCGAGTTCAACATCGTCTGAGGGGCAACATGAAACATGAGCACCTGGTACATTTAAGCAATACACTGAAAAATAACAAGCTGCATCTTTTGTAAGCTCACATTTTTATTGACCAAGCAATTCAGGTGTCAGTGGACTCAGATACAGTGTATATGCTAAACACACAGGGTTTGATATTTTACATACATTCAATAAATCATGCTTTCCAAAATTCCAGCATACTCAAGGTAAACACCACTGGATGGCTTGTCTTTGTTATATGTATCTTTATGTAATCTGCTTATTAATGCAACACAGTTACTAGCTTCTAGTTCTGAATGTCAAGTTATATAATGTTAATAAAATTATGTCTTCTCAGTTGTAACCTTTCCATTGTCTTCTTGCTTCTCAAGTCAAATATTCACCAGATATAATGGGAATCTTTTGCTCATCATATCAAGAAAATGCTTATAGTTGTATAAAATGGACATGGCTGTTACAACTATTAACTAAACAAACACTCTTGGTTTTAGGTTACTGTCTTTTCACTGTTGTTTTTATTTGTAACAGGGCCAGTATGGTTAAAAGGTCCGTTTTCCCTTTAAAATAAGACTCAAAAACACTGGATGAAGTGTTTTCTCTGGGTTCTGAAATATAATAATCTATATTCAGGGCTGGTTGCTCTGAGCTGGGGGCTTTTCAAGCCCAGGACTAAGATACCTAGCACAATGAGGATGACATATTTCTTTCCTCAAGTGTTTACTTATTCCACGGTAGAAGACAGATGTACAGGGCAAAAAGGTGAGCAGGAATTCTGAACATTCCCTCCCATAAAAAGATCAAGCCTTTTTAAATTTCCAAATAATTTATGGTGAAATATTTTGGCTTGAAGTACAATGACTTATTGTGTCTCCACCCACACAGACTTTATTCATCATGAAAACATAGTTTCTGTATTGGCACTCATAAGAGTTTACTAACCAAAAGGAAAGTTACATCAGATCAACATGTTTGGATGTCTCCTTGGATGTCCACTGATGTGAGCAGCAGGGTGTTTGTAGAAAGCATGTCCTCATCTCAGTCCCAGTCACATTCAGAGAGTTCTTGCACTTTTGTTATAGTGAGAAAAAGGACACTTTTTTTCTCCTCAAGAATGAGAATGGATCTATGGAATCTTTGAACTTTGTCTCCCTCTCCAGCTCATTCTCTGAACTGCAGAAAACATTCACTTTATTCAATATTTTTCACATGTCTGATTGTAAACCTTGAACCCCATTTTTCCTCAGACGAGACCAGTAAATATTCTGGAGTTTTTTGGTCAGCCAGACA
>JAVQJF010020972.1:0-11806 GCA_036023855.1 Gadopsis marmoratus
AGGTATTATTTTTTGGAACATAGTTTCAGGCGGACTGTCTGGGCCTTTATGGTTTAATATAATTTATGGCCAATGTTGTATTTCTTGTGACTATTATTACGTTTCAATTCAATTTTCAATTCAATTTTATTTATATAGCGCTATATCATAACAGAGTTATCTCATAGCACTTGTTAATATAGAGCAAGTTTAAACCAACTCTATATGTATAGACCCAGAGTGAGAGCAGGATGAAAGAGAACACACAGTAACACAGTACAATTCCACATACAGAAGATGCAAAGCAATGGCAGCTACAATGTTACTGAAGCTAAAATAATCAAGCAATAGTTTTAGCAGCACAACAGCTACACTAATAACAGTAGCAGCAGCAGGCTGTCCGCATCCACTCGACGAGACCTGTGTTCATCCAGACTGCGCAGAACCAGGTCCCGAAGATCCAGACTCCACACACAGAGGCACAATAAAGCTCATGTTTTCAAACATTTAATAAACCTTGCCTTTGGGTTAGTCAATACTTTATTCTCTTGAGTTTGTTTCCTCCTGGCTTATCTGAATTAGGTCAAATTAAGATAGTTTTGTAATCTCAAAATAAATGTACTGGTATTGTACATGTAAATTTAAGTTAAGGTGTGTTGCTGATAGCCAGTTGCAACTTGTGGCATTGCAGTCTTAAAATATGTTGAAACGGTCTCGAATTTAACTTCAGGATTCCTGCATACACCCTGTTTTTGTGAAAGAAAATGTTTTTCAGCTTTTTCAAACCTTTTCCTTTTTGATGTATTTTCCAGTAAAAGGGACAATGAGCTCCTTCTGAGACTGATTGCCAATCTGAACATGTTGCTGCGGGATGAAAGTGTGAATGTGGTGAAGAAAGCTATCCTCACTCTCACCCAGCTGTACAAAGTTACTCTGCAGGTAAATATTTTCATTTAACAGTTTTGTGTGATTTAGCCCAAAGTGTGCTGTAGATCTGATATCTGGTTTTGTTTATAGGAATATACAACAAAATCAAGTCACTGCTACCAATATCTGTTGTCTTTTCACACCCTTTACTCTTCTGCCTCTTTTTTGCCAGTGGCTGGTGCGCTCTAAAGCAGTTTCCGAGAGGCAGGAGGCATGCTGGGATCTGGTCACACAGATGAAAGGGGATGTTCTGGCCTTGCTGGACTCTGAAAATGACGGGGTTCGCACTCACGCCATCAAGTTTACAGAATCACTAATCATCACTCTGTCAGCGCGGACATCTGACTCCGACGTCCCCAAGCGACAAGAGGGGGATATCAGCCTGGACAAAGTTCCCAAAGATCACTTGTACATTCGCTACGGTACGAATGTTAGACTCCTGCTGTGAGAGCGTAATGTGTTTTAGTCCAGTCCAATAAAGCTCATATTTTCAAACCAATATCTTGATGCTGTTTGAATCATCAGATATCTTGAGTGAGGAGGGCAAGACTGCGTTGGAGAAGCTGTTGAAGTTCATGGTCCACCCTGCCATTTCCAGCATTAACCTCACCACAGCACTTGGCTCCCTGGCCACTATCGCCCGTCAGAGGCCAATGTTCATGTCAGAGGTGGTGCAGGCATATGAGACGCTGCATGGTAAGTGCACACAATACGCCATTTATAAAAAGCGTTACCAAAAAAAATTGGTGAATTGAGACAGAAGTTCTTTTCTGTACAAATCTTTGTGCTCAATACATAATTTGACTCAAGACTACATGAAAGAATTTCTCCCTTCATTTTTTTAGCGAACCTGCCACCCACTCTGGCCAAGTCTCAGGTCAGCAGTGTGAGAAAGAATCTGAAGCTGCACTTAGTGGCTGTCCTCAAGCATCCCTGCAGCTTGGAGTTCCAGGGTCAGATTAGCACTCTGCTGCAGGACCTGGGGATGCCTCAGAGTGAAATAGCGCGCTCTACACCTGCACCGCGCGAGCAGCGCAAAAGGCCTCGCCACGAACAATACACAGAGGGGAAAAAGGTCAAGATGGGTGAGTAGCAGTCAGTCTGATCTAATACATGTATGTATGTATATGTGTATATATGTACATACAGCTCTGGAAAAAATTAAGAGACCACTGCAAAATTATCAGTTCTCTGGTTTTACTATATATAGGTATGTGTTTGAGTAAAATGAACTTTGGAAAATTTAGAGTGATCTCTTAATTTTTTCCAGAGCTACACACTCACATTGGAAGTGTGTGATTAATACTCTTTGGCTTTCGAACGACAAATATAATACATGACTCGAGAGGCAGACATGTGATCACTATATAAAGTTACCTATTTTAAACTACTTAAATTACCTGTAGAATCAGTGTGGCATATCTATATATCTGGGTGACTGTGGTGAAGTCACAGTCAACACCAAAATCTTAAAATCGAGAATCTAATCTTGAAAGAGAAAGTGTTGGACACAAACACCTGCAGGTTCATTGTATTTTTGACATTTTTTCCTTTTGCTTTCAGAACCAGCCCTGATTGAAGATGATGAGGACAAAGAAGAACCGGCCCCCCTCTCAGTTCCTAAACCACCCACTGTTCCAGTAGCACAGTCTGCCATTGACCTCACAGCTGAGTTCCTGCACCCACTGCTCAACCCTGAAAACGTAGCCAACTTGGTGAGCAGCAGTGGCATTTTTTCTCTTTGTCTCTCTCCTTAATTTTTGGGGTGGCTGTAGTGGGGGTCGTCCGTTAATCCCAAGGTTGGATCCCCAGGTCCTCTTGTCTACATGTCGAAGTTTCCTTGGGCAAGACACTGAACCCTAAATTGCTCCCTGTGGAGGCCAGCACCTTGCATGGCAGCTACGTCACCATTGGTGTGTGAATTTGTATGGTGGGCCAATCTGTAAAAACACTTTGGGAATCATTAAGGTTGAAAATAAGTGAAGTCTATTTACCATTCCTTTAAGCCTGACTGTGTGCCAGTTCATCTTATATATTGCTCTCTGGTTGTTTAGGTGCTCATCAGCATGGTGTATCTGCCTGATATCATGCCAGCATCCTTCCAGGCCACATACACACCTGTTGAATCAGCAGGCACTGAAGCCCAAATTAAACATCTGGCCAGGCTGATGGCCACGCAGATGACTGCAGCTGGGATTGGCCCAGGTTGGTAACAAAGGCATCCAGCATGAAAAGGCCTATAAAATGAGCCGTTTTTGGCTTTATGAGTAGTTTGAAATTTTGGGAAATACTCTTATTTGCTTTCTTGTTGAGAGTTAAATGAGAAAAATGACACCACTCATGTCTGTATGTGAATAACAAAGTGTAAAAACACAACAAGTTGTTTAACAGGAGCGTTATGTGTGAATCTATTTCTTGGCTGGGTGTGGTGACTTCGTGGAGTCTCATCATCACTGTGAGGTTGCCAGGCAAATTTTCATATTTGATATGAAACGATCCCGTCAGCATATTTCTTTGTTGTCTCCTGGCATTTATAGTAACAATTTAGATGACATGATAAAGGCTTCGAGAGTCTGGAAAGTATTACTTTAGGTACCTTGAAAGTGCTTGAATTTTACTCTTAAACGCTGTACGAGCCCTGTATTTATAATGATTTCCAGTCAATTTTACAGTTTAAGTTATTGTCAGCTTTATGAAAATTGTAAAATATCCTGCCTCACTACATATCCAGGTCACAACTAATAAGCTAATTTGAAGGACTCTTACCCCACAATGTTCATGTTGATTTAAACACCTATCTTAGGACTTGATCAGTGCAAAGCCAGAGAAGATGATGCAGGCAAAGAGGAAGGCAACGAGGAGGATCCTGGCACTAAAGACCTGCTCATCAAGCGTAAAGTTCCAGCTATGGTGGGACAAGCGATTTCCGTAGTGGGAGGTTACGCAGAAAAAGTCCCGACCCTGGAGCCCACCACCATAATCAAGAGGCTTCCTGAGCCCATCCTTCCTTCGGCACAAACCAAGTGAGTTCTGGCTCTAACACAAACACGGCAGAAGTATCGTATACTGTATGAGTCATACTTATTACCCTGCATGATTCTGGTGCGTTACAGAATGGCTGGGGCAAGTGGAAGAAAAAAAGTGTTTCGACTGTCAGATGTGGTCCAATCTTTGTCAGACACACAGATTGAAAAGCTAACCTCCAAAGCAGTCAAACGCATTCTGCATGCAGAGAAGGCTATTGCCCAAAGTGGCATGTCCCATGTAAGTCATCACCCCGTGGTTCATTTCTCATTTCCTTCATAATGATTGAGTAGCACTCAAGGTTTATTAATCACAAAACAAGCTAATAACCCTGCTCCATCTGTGTGGCAGGTCAGAGTGAAGCTCCTCTCCCGGCTCGTGACGCAGTTTGAAGGAATGATGAAAGAGGACGTGCTGGAGTTTATTTTGGATGACATCAGGACCAGGAGCGACCTGGCCTTTTCTCTCCTCTACCAAGAGTACAACACTTACCTCAGCCAGCTGCCAACTGGGCTGCTGGACAGCTACGACCGCTGTCTCTACACGCTGCTGTCAGGCCTGCAGGAGAAACCTGAGCAGAGGGATGGGTGAGACAAACTACTCAGCATGATTTCTTTTTTCTCCCCTATTGCTCTTATTTAAACATAGGTATTGACACGATGCACTTATGTGTTCTATAATGACTGAAAATGGTAAAACATGACATGTTTCTGTTTATTTACTGATATCGTGGAGCAAAATAGTATAAAAACTGCATTATCAGCCAAAACTGAGTTGTTTTTTCCCCACACATTCTGTCTCTTCCAGGCTTTTCACCAAACTGGTGCTGGAGGCTCCCATCATAACAGAATCCGCGTTGGAAGTAATACGACGTTATTGTGAGGACGAGGTAAGTAGTGACATGTCAAGACACAGCTTCTGGTATAGAGCTAGCCCCCTCTATGTCCACTAAGCTGCTCGTTGTAACCTGTGTTTCAGTCTCGGGTGTATTTGGGCATGACAACCCTGAAGGAGCTCATCATCAAACGGCCCTCAAGGCAGTTTCAGTATCTGCACGTGCTTCTGGATCTCAGCTCGCATGAAAAAGAGAAGGTGATTTCTTGTCCATACTCTATCAATCACACTCTCCCAGTTCTCCTGAACTGAGTTTTCTTTTTCTGTGTTTTGTTTCTAGGTGCGGGCCACTGCCTTGGCTTTTCTCAAGCGCATGTATGAGAAAGACCAGCTCAGGGACTACATTGAGAAATTTGCCCTGAACTACATGCAGCTTCTGGTCCACCCCAACCCTCCATCTCTGCTCTTTGGGGCTGACAAAGACACAGGTTTGGAATGCGTGTAGATGATTTCCATATGTGGGATATAAGTACCTTGCTAGCAAATGTCACTTATCTTACATCATGTTTTTACCACTATTTCTATACACCATTACACCTTACAACAATCTAATAATTTACTGTAACACACAAGCAACTTCAGTGGGGATGTGGTTATGTTGTTTGTATGGGGGGGATCTTAGTAGTTATTCACACAGCAAGAAAACATTTGTAAATGTGTAAAACAATTGAGTTTATTAAGATCAGAGCATGTGGTCCAACATCAGTTTTGCTAGATATGTATGTAAATTTGCTGAGTAAGTCAGTTATCAGATTTTTACTGCTTTTCTTGCATCATCGATTTTCTGGAAAATACATATAGCAAACAAGTATGTTGACACAACTTTTTATTTAAAATGCAAACTGCATTTTATTTAAAACAGGACATGGGAAAAAAGCATTTTCTTTTTTGTAAGACACTGCCTGTTCTCACTTTTTTAGGTGTAAAGATGAGTTACCTGTAGTCATGGCTAATATTACAACAAGATGTGCGCACAGTCATCTAGAAACAGTGTTGTCGGGGGAAGGAAAATACTTAAATTTTCCAGCCTACATTTTCCCAGCCAGCCAGAGAAATACAAACCTGTGTCCTTAGTCCACCCCTGGAACCTCACAGTGTTGTGTGTTTGTTGAGATAGAGGTGGCTGCCCCCTGGACTGAAGAGACCGTGAGACAATGTCTGTTCCTCTACCTGTCCCTGCTGCCTCTAAACCACCGCCTGGTCCACGAGCTGGCTTCTGTCTACACAGAGGCCATCGCTGACATAAAACGCAGTGTACTTCGAGCAATAGAGCAGCCTGTAAGTCACTCCTCACTGTTGGCATGTCCTCACTCTCATTCGTTTCTACTTTTGGAGAATGTTTGATTATTTTTATTTATTTATTTTTGTTCTTCTTAAAGAGCACCATTTGAAATTAATTATTGATGTTGTACCTCTGAGGCACAGTCCAATCAGTTCATCAGTATTTGTGAATACTTGCTCCAAACAACAAGGAAAACCAGATCCTCTGATTTCCTACCATGCATGTTTAAAGCTGTTAGGTGTAAACAGTGATATATTAAATTAATCATTGTGCCAGACGAGAACCATAAACAGAAATGAAACCCAAAACACAAGGTCCTGCAGGAATAAGGAGCAGGATATTGTCGTCTGACAGCCATGCCTGGAACGCCTCGCGTGACAAAATCAGCTAAGGCTAAAGTCTGGACTATTGGACTATATGTTTATCTATTTTGTTCATGTGTTTCTATCTGGTTTGACCACAAGAGAAGGTAAATTAGAGCAAACAGTGCATGGTACAACCACCTCACTGTTTCAACCCAAAGAAAACACACCTGTAAGCTCAACCCTGTAACGTTATGTAAGCACTGCAGTTTTATGATTCACGTTCGTGTTCACCGAAAAGTTGAATCTCTGAGGGAAGAAACTAAATTGCACAAAAACTGGACTTAAATGAAGCAATGCGTTGTGTTGTTCTTGAATAATATTGATAAAAAAAATGTCTTCACCATGTTTGTAGATCCGTGGAATGGGGATGAACTCTCCTGAGCTGCTCCTGTTGGTTGAAAACTGTCCTAAAGGGGCAGAGACTTTAGTTACTCGCTGTCTGCACATTCTGACAGATAAAGGTAAAAAGCCAATGGAAGACGTCACTTTTTATCTATAGCTTGTAACTGTATCTGTAGCCAATGCACGCAGAATAGAAGAAAGTCTAGAAAATGAGAAGTGTTGATGTGTAAAACAATACGTCCTCCATTCAGTGCCTCCATCTCCAGAGCTGGTGGAAAGAGTGCGAGACCTTTACCACAAACGAGTTCCAGATGTTCGTTTCCTAATTCCAGTCATAAATGGCCTAGAAAAGGTAACAATCTGAAACTCATCCCATTAGTCCAGGAAAGGCAGGTGCACACAGTACGAGCGAGTCATAAAGACTGATTTAGAACAAGTTTTGTGATATGTTTATCACGCTGCATGCAGTATAAAAACATTCCAATATTGCAGTTCACAGACTCAAACAGCAAATGACATCAGTGCATCCTGGCTAACTCACAAACACTTGATAATCAGAATGAATTCTTCACTGGGTTTTCCTCACTGCTTTGGTTGTTTTTCTCACAGAATGAAGTCATCCAGGCTCTCCCCAAGCTGATCAAACTCAACCCAATAGTGGTGAAGGAGGTGTTCAACCGCCTCCTGGGCACTCAGCACAGTAAGAGTAATTTATGTCTTCCACTGGTGATGTCATGGAACCTTTTTTACACGAAGAACCCTGCTGCTCACACATTTACACATCCTATCAAGAGCTGATCCTTAAAGTTTGATTCTAACTCTATCTAGTATCTTCTGTTGTATATAGTTTCATTTGAACTGACGAGATCTATTGTCATCTGTGGAAGATTCTTTTAGGTGAAAGGACCCTGATGTGTGCTGTGTGTTGTCTTTCAGGTGAGGGAAGTTCAACGGTGTCCCCTCTCACCCCAGGGGACCTGCTGATTGCCTTACACAACATAGACTCAACCAAATGTGATATGAAGTCTATCATAAAAGGTCGGTGTTCAGTGATCAAACCAAAACCCTGGAACAGAAAGCGTATTTAGTATGTTAAACAGCTTCAGCAGTGTTTCTGAACAAATTCAAAATATGTTTTTGTTTTATTTAAAGTACAGGGTTTGTACATAGTCTTGAAAGTTTGGAAAATGTCTAATTTGAACCTTTACCTTTTTGGCGTTAGGAATATGCTTGAATTTGAATATGCTCTTTGAAAAATGCTTGATTTTCAACATAAGCTGGTGTTTCATCGTCATTCATGTAAACCAAAAACCTTTTCCTATTTGAAATGAAACGATCCCATCGACATATTTGTTTGTTGTCTCCTGGCATTTATAGTAACAATTTAGATGTGATGATAAAGGCTTTAAGAGTGTGGGCATTTTTGGTTTAGGTACCTTGAAGGTGCTAGAAAAGTGCATGAATTTTACTCTTAAAAAGCTGTACGAGCCCTGACTACATGACAATGCTAGCTTTAACAGGTGCAAATTAATAATATTGTGAATTTCATGCCAACAAAGTTCCTACTTGTTAAGATCTGTTGGTCATAGACTGACCGAGGTAAGCAATCACATCAGCTACATGGCTCTGTAGTATAAATGAAATTCTGCTTGGCCTGTGACTTTTTTCAGTTATGATCAGTCTCTGCAGATGTTCCACTGCTGGCAGTGAAAATGTTCTTTGTCTGTACTACAGCTACCAACCTGTGCTTTGGGGAGAAGAACGTGTACACATCGGAGGTTTTGGCGGTGGTGATGCAGCAGCTGATGGAGCAGAGTCCCCTCCCCATGCTGCTCATGCGTACTGTCATACAGTCCCTCACCATGTACCCCCGACTGGGAGGCTTCGTCATGAACATCCTGTCCCGCCTCATCGTCAAGCAGGTTGGCACCAGACTCCAGTCAAATATCCATGGTTTCTACAGTCATTGATGTGCCGGAATTTAATTTTTTTTCTCTCATAATCTCTTTTAACTTGTCAAATATGGAATGACATTTCTTTCATACCTGAACCAATAGCTTTAAATAACATTTTCCCCAAAAATGCCAGAATGTTAGCTATTAAGTTGTACTTATTTCACCATTATCACCATTTTAACACCATGTCTAACATTGGTTGGTTTTATTTTTTCACCTATAGGTGTGGAAGTATCCCAAAGTGTGGGAGGGATTTGTGAAGTGCTGCCAAAGGACGAAGCCTCAGTCATACAGTGTGCTCCTACAGCTGCCGCCCACACAGCTGACAAGCGTGTTTGAACGCTGCCCGGAGATGAGAGATCCTCTTCTACAGCATGTCCACTCCTTCACACCTCATCAGGTAAGAGCTGTTTCCAAGTTTGCTGAACCTCATTTACAGTCAAATAAATAGTACTTCTCTTGGGATTTCCACCAACTGCCTCTGTTTTTCTGTGCAACAGCAAGCTCACATACCTGCCTCCATCATGTCGGTCCTGGAAGCAAATAAAAAACCAGAGCCAAAACCTGTAGAGCCTGTTCTGGAGGAAGAGGTAACTGATGAAGATAAGATAGATATCTCTATCTGTCTATCCTATCTTATCCTATCTAGCTTATCTGTCCTATCTGTCTATCTATCTCATCCTTCAGTGACAGGTATTATAATTAACTTGAATTGTCTCTTTATTAGTATCACATAAATTAACATCTTGTCCTGCCAGTTCTTACCCAATGTCTCAAATAGTGATTTATTATGGCCCACTTATTATGTATTTATTCAATAGCTGTTGTTACATTCTCCCCTCTCTTATCATACAGATGGAAGCGGTTCCTGACCCAGTTGAACAAGAGGCTCCCACTGTGGCACTGAAAGAGGCAGAGACGCTAGTCCAGCAACATGCAGCCATCCTGAAAGATGAGGAAGAACCAATGGAGCAGGAAGAGTCTGATCCAGTGATACAGGAGGAAGCTGTTGACACTGTTTCTCAGGTGAGATTAATTCACAATAGATGTGTCATTTGGAATTATAAAAAAATTTAGACTTTTCCATCTTCATGTATATGTAAAATGTTTATGGCTCAGTGGCAATTAAACACTGGGTAGTAGAGCATATTATTTAGTGGAATAGACGTAAACAGGACCATTTAAGCCAAATCTGGAACAGTAGGAAAATTCGTTCAGAAAACGTAGCCTGAACTTCTGTATTTAAAGCTATTAGTGTGTTTCTACTAAAAATAAAGTCTCTTTCAGAATGATGGTGTAGATGGCCAAAAAATATAAAGGGTTGCAAATTATATTAGTTGAATGTCTTTTAGCCTGAAATGTAACAAGGATATATTTACTTATTTTTTCCAATCCACATTTGAAAAATTTAAAAATGGGCTACAATTGAACCTAAAGAGTTTTCTTTTCCCCTGTAAGCTAAGTTTTGGTTTTCTTCAGGTGGAATCGGCAAGCGCAGGGGCGACACTATCGCCTCAACCAGAGCCAGCTGAGGAACCGATGGAGGCGCCTCAACCTGAACCTTCAGACCTTCAGGAGTCGGCACAAGATGTTGACGCTGACGTCACAGGAGCTGAGGCCAGAAGCAGCAGCGAAGATGTAGAATGACTGCTCAAAAACAAATGCAGTCAAAATAAATGAACATTTCTCTCCTCTGCAAACATCCCGCAGATTTTTTGCCCAAAAATGCCTGTTCTTTTTGGATTTGTAGAAAATGGATTTTGATGGAAAAAATCAAGGTCACTTTGTGTATGAAAGTATTCCATATGCGTTCATGTTATGATGACTTGGTAAATAAATCAACAAAACACTGGTTTTATGTGCTTCAATTGTGTTTGTTCCACTACTCACTGCGGTTCATTATGAATCTACATCTTGAATAACTGTTTTGTTTTAGAAGACTTTCAGTTGTGATCAGTAGTCAGTATGTATGCAGCATATTGAAACAGAAAATGTGAAATATTAAACATTTAAGAAAATGGTGTAAGAACAACTGGACACCCTCAAGATATGGATATGTGTGTTAGGTTTGCAGCAAAAGAAGGTGTGTTAAGTGAATAGAAGGTTGGCTCATACCATACCTCTGTTACTCAGCACCAGGTTTTGTGGCTTGATGGGAACTAGGCCATAAATATGACTTTGAAGCACAGAATGTTTAGATTGTCACATATTTGTTTTCAATTCAGTGGCAACTTTTCAAGTCTTAGTTTTTAGGTCTTAACTAAGTAACGTGTCTGTGCCATTATCACATGTAGGTTTTATTTTTAAAATATATTTTATTAATTTAATAATTGTTTTAGTAATTTTATCAATGTAATTGGCACAGTGAGTTTTGCACATGTACAGTGCAATCTCATTGTTCCAATATGTTAACAATGTTAACATGTTAACTGCAGAATCAGTGGAAAACAGCTCTACTTTATTTTGGAAATTGCAACCAGAAGAGCATAAATCCAAAACTCTCGCGTTTTACTATTGGCCGGAGGGCTAGCCTCGCGAGATGATTTCGTAGTCCATTGGACGTTACCCAACATCAAAGGGTATTGAAGCAGAGACGAAATTGTGGTGCTTTTTTGATAACCGCCCTAGATGTATGGAATGATAGGAGTGCCACTATAAAGAATAAATATGTAAATAAAAGAATAAAAGAATATTACAATAAATGTGGAAGTATAAAGAGAAATAAATAAAAGAATAAAAGAATACGACAATAAATGTTGAAATATAAAAAGAAATAAATAAAAGAATAAAATAATATGACAATAAATGTGGAAATAAGACAATAAATGTTTATTCTTTTCCCTTTTGCTTTTCCTATTTCCACATTTCTTTTGTCTTTTCTATTTCCAAATTGCCTTTTCTATTTCCACATTGTCTTTTCTATTTCCACATTGTCTTTTGTATTTCCAAGTTGCTTTTGTCTTTTCTATTTCCACATTGCCTTTTCTTTTTCCACACTGACAGCTTGGCGCTACACTGGAAATAGAAAATACAATCCA
>JAVQJF010020986.1:0-20313 GCA_036023855.1 Gadopsis marmoratus
TCGGTGTGTGAATGGGTGAATTAGACTACTGTTCTAACTTAGATTACTGTTACAGCGCTTTGGGAACCGGTTCGGTTGAAAAGCGCTATATAAGAAAGAGTCCATTTACCATTTACCATATTGCAATTCAAATTGCAATATTGGGAAGAAAATTTACACCAGATATTTACCTCAACGTGTTCATTCTTATTTTAACTTAACAACCAGCACTGAGTATTTACCCTGTTGCCACACCAGTTTGCCAATTTAGTTGTTATAACATTTATGTGAAGCTTGCTGAAAATGCAACACTGAACTGCGTCATTGATGCTTAGAGGAAGTTGGTGAGTATGTGACGTAAAAGGGCAGTTGTTGTAATGTTGGAATAATGGTCATTGTCTTCCCATACATTGCCATACATTTGTCAGCCATCCATTAACCTTTTGATGGTTTGACAACAGACTGTTTCACGTGTTTGTCATTATGTGATTGGAAATCTAAGCATTGTCTACAAATGTTGGATTGTTTGAGATCTTGTTTAAGTCTCATTTTTCCAACTGCAAACCATACAAGAAGCAGTGCAGCAATCTGTCAGGCGATGAAATACAAAATAAAAGATTCTGGATTGTCCGTCCTTGCTTCCTTGAAAAGGGTGCTCTGTACCTGCTGTTGCTTGTCAAGAAAAGCAGATGGAGGATGACCCCTGACCCCAGTGGCCTACATTGGAGGCGTTCTTGTCACTCTATGGCAGCGAGCGGTGCCAGCCAGCCTCTTGCTTGCAGCAAACAGAGAGTATGCCATGCTATTCCTCGTGAGTTTCCATTGTTTCTTTTGTAATATTCAAGAAGAAAAAAGGGGAAAATTAGCACTCATGCAATATGCATGAGTTTAGAAAGCCCCCTGTATAATTCCACTGCTGAGGGAAATGGGGAAGTCTAGGAGCAATACAGCTGTGCTTTTAACAAGTTTAGCATTTCTTGGATGCAGTATTATTGCCTATGCCAAAATCTGTGGTGTTCCTAGTCTTAGGAGAGCGCCGGCTTAATTTCCTTCATCACCTATTGCTGCAGATATTCCCTGTGCATTGCTTGTTGTTCGAGGCTACTACATAATGTAATGGAACAGCATCCCCATGGTACTTGAAAGAAGTGCTTTTCACAGCTTGTTGCTAGCAGCGAACACTCTGGGTTTCAGTGGTAAATCTCATTGGGCTCCAGTGCTCAATTCATGATGTCCCCGAAGAACCAATTCAGAGTTGGCAGCACTTGACATGATTACACTTAAGTAACTGACAGCGTTGCAGTGTTACATGGAACGCTGGGGCTGGGTAAGGGCTTAGTAGCAAAGAAAACTATAAAGATCTGAACAGTGTTAAGAGAGGAGACACAGGCCAACACAAGCCACGTTCTCTAATGACCTGGTGGTGGTCGGTCGGGGAGACAGTATCCTCTGATGGCTTGTCTCGCAGTGCATTACATTGAGGGATTATTGAAGCGTTTGATTGGCCAACTTCTGTGGATGGATAGTGGCTGAATTGTAGTGCAGAGAGCATTGATTTTAGTGACAGTGCAATCATTTTCTCTGTGTGGGTAGACTATGGGTCTGTATACTGTATTTTGCTACTGTACTATTGTTCTGCCTCTGTTTTGCCCTCAGAACAAAATATGTCATTGCTTATTTATTGCGACAAGGAATTAGGTGTGTAAACACATTAAATCATGGTTTAAATGAGCAAAAGCCTCTGTTGCTGAGCTGGGCAAAACAAAGGAAGTGCGTACCATACTACCTTACTGCGGAGGCTGGGGTTCAACTCCAGCCTGGACACTTTGCTGCCGCCACTCTCTTTAGCTGTCACTGTTTTTGCAGGAGCTCTTTGAACGCCTCCAGTTGAAAAAAGCACCCAACATCATTTTCGTTTTTCCCCCAAATGTCCAATTGGATTAACTGAGAGGCAGGCCGTCTGTGGTGGTGAGATCTGTGAGTTTGCTCAAACAGCCAAATTGCAATTATTTTAAAGACAGGTTATTCGATAGTTGCCTAGCAAAAAAAAACGCAGCAGGCTGCTCTTTTTTTAAATTGTTGAACAACCTGAGAAAGGTGCTCTGCCTGAACAGGGCCTAAGGCTTTAACATCATAAGTGTTGTAAATATGCAGTCTGATATGTGTGGAGTTTGTAGTACTCAAACCCTAACGCTAATTCACATTTAACCAATCTCTCTTCAATGAATCAGTTCTACTTGGTGCAATGGGTAAAGTATGGCACATACACTGGCAGGTTTGGGGTTTCATTCACACACCATGATTTGGTTGTACAG
This sequence comes from Gadopsis marmoratus, assembly GCA_036023855.1. Taxonomy (NCBI): domain Eukaryota; kingdom Metazoa; phylum Chordata; class Actinopteri; order Centrarchiformes; family Percichthyidae; genus Gadopsis; species Gadopsis marmoratus. Next base: position 2,295 of record JAVQJF010020986.1, read on the forward strand.
TATGAGAGCTTTTGAATGGGAGATGTTGTGTTACGCAGGATATGGGTAAACCAGACAGACAGGTTGAACCCTAGTAGAGTCCACAGAGGGGCCAGCCACCGGCCCTGTGGTTATCTTTCCATGCTTGGGGTGTCAGTTTACCCGACCTCAGCATGACTCAGTCCTTCCCCTGCTATTTATGGTGGAAAATATGTTTGGAGAAAAGAAGACAATAATCAGTCAGCGTAGAACAAACGGCATGTAGTAGAAGCTTCTCCTCTCTCCCTCTCTGAGCACCATGGCAACATTCACTTTGATATGCAGATGCCCCCGCCATTTGTACAGTGCAGCACCGAGGGGAATATTGACTTTTCAGAGAGACCGAGAGCTTTTGCATTAATTGTTAAGCTAAAACTGCACTTTTTCGTGCATTTGAATCATTGCATCTCTTATCTTTCTTCTTTCCCCAGATGTGGAGGGAAGACTGTGTGCTGGAGCCAGGGAGGAGGAAGCTGGCAGACCTGTAATCTTCACCAAAACTCCACAGCCTGCAGGCTGAAAGTCCTCATCAGTTCATCATAATGATGCTGTCTGGGTAGTCTTTTGCTACCTTTTTGGCATTTTTCCTGTTCCCCAAAACCTCCCCAAGCTGATAACACTCAGTGGCACATTTTATTTTAACTGTACAAAACCATCACCACCTGCCATGGGTTGCCTGTGTCCGGGTGGAGGCGCGAGCCGGACACAGGCCCTCGTCGGCAAACTGTAGCCATCTGGATTCTCCTCAGCAAATTTCCTGTGATCTTACTCTGGAGATATTCTTTATTTGGACCAGGGATGGATGTACCGGAAGCCAGCAAGCATGGAAAGAAATCGACGAGTCAAAAGCTGGAGGACCAGAAAAAGGTATGCAAACCTTTCCTGCTCTTTTACCTTTTTTGCATCGAAATGCCCTTCTTTCATCTTCTCCTGCTGTGTGTGCACACGCTGCTGTTCAAAAACAATCAGCTGGCTTTTGCTGTTTCCAGTTTCCAGTATGTGGAAGCCAGAGGATGAAAGTTTGTTTATTGCCTGGTTTGTTGTTCTCTTTACAAAGAGGAGAACATGTCGGTCCAATTGCTACTGTTGTCTTAATTCCCAGAAGCTCCTTTGCTCCATATCGCCTAATAGCTATTTATAAAGACGGGGGGGGATTCTCAGCTCCAGTCTTTCATCTCTGCTCATGTGGCATGGTGGTGGGAAGGGCCCACCCCAGCCATCCTCCTGGGAAAACATATTTACTCTCTATTTGAGATGCTTAGGAAGGCAAATATTACTCAAATCATGTGTGCTGATGGTCTGCTATGGAAGACAGGGCTTGGACAGATAATGTTAAGCTTTTCTGAATGCGGTGTTGTGACATACATGGTCAGATTCATCTGTGGCGGCAGCTGGATCGATGGACAGAACTCAGGTGTCAGTCTACAGGATGTGTATATATGTGAATATAGCCACACATATACACATACTGTATATAGACATAGATGCCTGGAGTTGGTACTTACTGGACTAGAAGAGCAAGAACACACATAACTATTTCTGTTCCTCTGTTGTCACCTGCATATAGACGGAGACATGCAGGCCTACTAAAATGCAAACACAGATAACACAAACACATGCCGCCTCCCTCTCCCTGCCTCTGACCTGATTCCTCTAATGAAGTGCTTTTGATAAGCGTAATGATTGTCCAGGCGAAGCCCAGGGAACATCTGAGCGCAGCGAACATGCAGTAATACATCAGTTCTGACATTTGTAGCACTATTAAGATCTCATAAAAAAGATGATTGTACTTTATTATTTTTTTCTCCTTTTAGACCTGAGTGCCATCTGGGAGTGTTCATTCTTTTTTACTTTTAAAGGCCACACAGAGACGTGTTGCTGCTTGTGCTACCAGGCAACAATAGTTTATACCCTTTTAGAGAAGGCACAGGAAGGAAGGATGAACCCTGGGTGATTGCAAAGCTCTTCAGTAGACCAAACACATAAAAATATCCATGTGGCCACTCCAGATCAGAAGGTAATTCGCCCTTTGATTCACTTAGATTAGCTATGCTCACTCTGTTGCATATCAGTGTTTAGTGTGTTTTTTCTAAGCCCTTTGCAGCCATCTGGAGTTTGCAGGGTATCTGAAAATCAACTAAACACAGGGCATAAATATGTGTGTGAGACGGGTAGACAATGGCATTTCCATCTCATTTTTGTTGACTTCTTTGTCGTGTCAAAACAGTACGAGTAAGTCGACTCGTAAGTTAGCGTAACGGAAGCCGGCAGCATGTAGATAAGTGGTGGTACTGAACAGCTGTCATAGATATACATTAAACAGCAAAACAAGGCCGTTTTATGAGGAGTATGTTTTTTGGTGGGGCTACAAAATGGATGCTGATTTTTAGGTGAGGGAGCTGAAATTGGAACTGAGCAAGGAGTGACATCAAATATTCATCTGGTAACGGAATTGATTTGGCTCACTTTGGCTACCATTTCGGTTTGAAGATGTGTGTCATGCCAAAAGATAAGCTCTCTCTCTCTCTCCGTCTTAACCATTGCCTTCAGCTAGGAGACAAATGTTTTTGAGCAAAAAGAGCTTCTTGGATGGTTTTGCATATTCCTAGGAATATTCCCATGTCTGTATGTTAAATATGAAGCTGAAGCCCATTAGCTTAGCTTAGCAGCATATGCTCGCCAAGGTGTCTGGCACCTAATCTCCATAAAACCTTAAATTGTAATTTTTACACATTGTTCTTTGTAACGATTAAACAAATGACATATAACATATTAATTTGGACAGAGCAAACCCAGCGGTGTATTCCTGTTTGCAGCCTTTGTGCTAAGCTAAACTAACCGACTGCCGGCTGTAGCTTCAAATTTAATGGACTATGTCTTTAACAGGTCTTTTTTTTGCCGTGCTCAGCTCTTTGATTGGGCAGTTAAGATTAGATTTGTTGTCCAGGCTCTAGTTGGATTTGTGTTTGATTTTCTCAGTTTGTCACACCTCACAGCTAACCATCTTCGCAGGACTAATGGGAGTCCACATTTAAAATCAAATTCAGTGAGACTTTAAGGTCACAGAAATGTTGTAAAAATGCTGTGTGGATCATGTAGGTTATCGCTGTGATTACACAGAGGGAGACTATCTGTAGGATCATTGTGTCAAATGTCCAAAACTCAAGCAGATGAAAGCCACAATTGGCCAGCGCTCCTCCTTCCGTCACTGTGGGAGTCTTTATCTACCCCTCCCTCCTTTCTCCTCTTCTTCCCTCCCACGCCTTTCTCTCCTCTCTTTTCCTCCCTGTCTAATTCACTCATCTTTTTCCCAGATGGATGGTGCTTCTCATTTTCACGTACATCCCTGTGAATGAGGAGGACGTGATTAAGACTGTTCTGCTCACCTGACCCTGAGGGAACCTTTGCTTATAGCGATTGGTTGTGGATGGTCAGGCAGGGGCAGCAGCTGTGTTGCTAAGGCATCTCCAGGAAGCATTCTCATCAGCCAATTACCTGAGAGCTTGGTCTATGCTCTGGCAAACCTTTGATGGAGTTTATCTTAACCATTTCAACCAGTGCATCCCTACAAAGCTGTTTTGCATATGCATGCTTTTCATGCTTTAGCCATGTGTAAAGCTGGCCCACTGAATTAACTGGATCCACCCCCCTGTAGACTCTCACATGTGATGGACTGTTCTCAAGCTGCAGGGGGCTGGCTGGATGAAAAATGAGTGAATAATTTAGTACTGCACTGGTTTGTATTACTAGGATTTGATGCATACCATTGTGTCATTGTGCAGATGTCAGAACAGAGGATACAAGGGCAGTTGGGGAGAACACGCAGCATATGTTGACTAAATAATTCACCTGGCAGCTTCATATGCTCATGTCCCACCCACCCTCATGTCAAAGGCCATGTTTGGAAACCTATAGACCATCATGAAAGCTTGTAATAAATGTTTAAATCAGTAGGACTGAGTTTAGCTTTAACGTGGGGTTGTCCACCTGTACTTGATCACAGACCAGTGTCCACCTCAGACAGTATCATGGTGCAGGAACATTTAATTACTGCCATGTAAGCATTGTTTGTTCAACGGGTTAGTTACATGGATTCAACATTATTCACTAGCTTGGTGCTCTACATGTTTTATTATTTTGGTCTATGTGTATGTTGGTGTTGCCTTCAGTGGATCTCATAATCCTATATGGACATCACCACTGACTGAGCACACTCATGCTCATCCCTTTTAATTTAAAGAACCCAATGGCTTTTACTTTAGCATAACCATCAGACAAAATGATCAGCAACACTTTTATATTATGGGGTGTAATAAAATACAGTATCCTCTTGGGGCTGCTGCTGACAGAGCTTGAAACTTTGACATTTGGTAGATAAGGTCTTCTTAGTGTGGCAGCTGATAGCAGCCAGAACAGATTGACACTTCTTCATACAGATCTTTCTTCTTGGTAATAGTGTGGTGACATCCTAAGAGAACTCCCCAACCCTCTTATACAAACACACACACTTGGCTTGAGATGGAACATCAACAGCTCATTCCATGAGGAATTTGTGGGTTGAGACCACTGAATAAAGTCGGAGAGAAAACATGTCAAAACAGGGCAGCGTCACAAGCGTGGCATTCACGGAAACAAGAGGCAAAGTCAGAGGCAAAGTCATGAAACTGGCCAGGTCAGACAGAGAGTGAGCGAGAGAAAGATAAAGAAAGTGGAAATGGGTGCCAGAGAGAGTTAGATGGAGAAGGGAGAACCAACCGAAAACTGAGGGAGACAGAGGGGAACAGGATTGGAAAAACTGAGTCAGTGAAGAGAATGAAAGTCCAAGCGTGGAGATAATTGAACCCTGTGACACAACTGGGAAGCTGGCAAGCCGCTCCATTGGCCTCCCGCATCGCTGCAGCCACTTAGATACAGTCTGTGCAGCAGATGAAGCAATCTTGGGCCTGAACCACAGCTGGGTTGGGAGGTTGTGCATTAAAGCTGTTTTTAAAGCTGTATGCCTGTGAGGAAGTCAGCATGTCTTTGTCTCCAGACCGCCAGGACACCTTTAACATGTCCATTTGTATTCATTAAGGCTCTAAAAACACGATCACATAGGATTCACATACATACATCTGCATCTAAACTGACTGCAACGATTTACAAATGTATGTTTACTTTAGGATATCTATACAATTTGGTTCAAATGACTTTGACCTCAAATTTCTCTTGTGATTTTTGTGATAACAGAAAAGCTACCTATTGCTGAAATATGAATAAACACAGTGGGAATTACAGATGATTATTTCTAAATATTCATTTCAACGATTCCATAATTGACTTTAAATCTACTAAACCTGCCTAAGAATTTCCCAAAGTTACCAAAAGTTCTTCAAACCCACATACATTAAACATAAACTGCATATTTTGGAGGTTAGAACACTCATACACATTTGTAATAGATGCAGAATCTGTTGTTTGTCCCTAAAGCACACCCTGGAGTTATTTTTTCACTCGCTTACTTTGTGCCTTGCTCATGCCATACTGCTGGCATTTTGGGGTAAAATTAAAGAGTCTGTAGCTAACTCAGCAAATCAGAAACATAATGTCTACCACAAATTAGGTATCAGAAGAAATTCAGTGCAAAGAGAGTGTATCCTGGCTGAAATATCACAACAACTTAACTGCTATAACCAATCGATTTGCTGCTCCAGTTTTCATTGTAGCATTATTACAACTAATATACACTGGATCCTCTCTGAGCATTCTGCTACGTTTCAATTATATTTCCCATAAATGTGACCATTGTGAGTCTATCATGCCAACTTTGCAATCAACTTGCATTGTAATGTCAGATCAAAGTGAGTCAAGGAACCAGCTGCTAGTGTTTATAGCTGATGCGTCACACATATTGCTCACATAAAATTGCGTTTGTATGTGTTGTAGTCATTTTTCCTTACCGTACAGAGAGCTGAGCATTTTCTCCAGCCGGCTTCTGCCTTCTCTTCCAGTTTGTGGAGGTGAAACACGACGAGGGTGTTGATCAGAGCTGAAATGTATTTGTTGTAGTCTGGCATCAACAGGTCGCACTCGCTGCAGCAGGTGTTTTCCTCCTCAGGTGGCTGTGGAGAGCAGTGGCTGCAGGAACACTGCCGGGTTCCTGGGTATGTTGTTGGGACAGTCCTATTGCCTTTCAGCCTCTGCCTCCATTCTTTATCTTCCCTCTGTCATTTGATCCCGCTCATCGGTGTACTCGCTGTAGTCCAAGGGATAATTCGCCATTGCATTTCGCTTTTTGATCTTCCTCAGAAGTGGAAGCATCACACATGTAAGCAAATGAATTAGGTGGTTAGCTTATTCGGTTATCAGGTTGAATTCGATGTAGACCCCTATGCAGTTATCCATAATGGGGGCTACTTTCTGTGCGTTTGAAATGAGTCACATAAAAATCCTGTTTACTTGGAAAGCTGTAGGAGGCTGGTGCAGCTTGCCCTGATGCATTATTTTGCATGAGTCCTGATTTCCACGAATCTCTATCACAGAGGAGGAGAGTGAAAGGTTAGCACGACCCATAGAGCCATAATCGCCACATTTATGGAAAAAACTGCAGGTTGAAATGGAAGTTCCCCTCCCTCTGAGCGCTGCCTTAGCCCACCCAGGTGACTTACACAACTGGGTAGAGCCATGTGGTACCATCTGGTAATCTCAAAAAATCCTGGGGTACCATCAAGAGTGTGAGTCCTCCAGGTGTAGCTAATAGCATGCTCTCCTCATCGTGTGCCGCATGTTACTGAGATGAGATTGCCACTTCGGTTGATTCAAGATTCCACATTGATCTGCGCCGCGATCGAGCTGCATTATATCTATTAGGACCCGTCTTAAATCAGACAGCCTTTGGATGTGGTTACGTGTTCTTTTACTGCCTTGTTGTAAAAGATGACAAGCCCACAAACATGGTGCAAAGTGCTCAAATGGAATCCCATCATCCCCATTTGAGGAGCAACACCCTGTGAATAAGGGATCTACTTGTTCACCGATCATGTGGGCTATATAAATGGTAATAATCTCATGACCTGTGCTACGTATCTCACTGTAGTCAAAGTGCAGAATGTGGCTTGTGACACAGACATAATGTAAAGGCAATGTGACAGTTTCTAACGTTTCAACTGAACAAAACAATCGGAACTTTGAATCTAAAATACAGAATTTGTTAGAGGCTTTTATTCAGAACTTGTCTGAAAAGTACCCTTGATGTATCTGTATTCAGTGGTTGTGGCATCAGCAGGAACTGTACTCATAACGGTGGCAGTGTTACAGCTACAAAGGGAAACACTCTACACTGTGCTCCACTATTTTACTGCCTGATAATTCCATTTTGTATGGAGTTGGTATTGTTCTCAGCCTATGCGTATGGGTGAGTTTCACATGCATACATTGATGCTAGATGTTTTGTACATTATTCATTCATGCATGCTCAATTCTCAGCATGTTGGCATGTAATGATGTACCCCTTTAGTGTGGGAGTAGCCTCTCATGAAGAAACAAGCTGTCAGCACTAACAATGCCTGTGTGAGTGCACCTGTGTACGTTCCAATGTGTCCAACGGATTTTCTTAGATCTAGTCTGTAGCTGTGAGGGTTAACCTGACGCACATGGAGGCAGGTGAGGTGTGCTGTATTATCCTGGCCCTCTGGCATGTCTGCATCAACACACACACACCTTTTAATGGTAGATAACAGGATTATCACAACAGCTGGGTTCCTAAGAAGGGCCACAGTGCCGGGGGGTTGTGAGACTGACTCACTCATGACTGATGCAGGCTTGTACCAGCCACATGATGAAGCATTTATTCCACCGGTGTCTTGTGCATCAAGTCACACAGGTTATATCCTCTGGGTGCTACTTGCTAGACCCCAACAGCAGAATAACCAGAGACGGATTTCTCCCCACTGCGGTTATCTTGTTTAATTTGCACATGGACAGCTTTGTATTCTGCACTGCATCAAGCTGCTGGCTCTTTCTCTGTTCTTGTGTACTGTTTGTCTGTGTGGTGTATTATGTTTCCTACAATGACAACTGAATTAACTGAGCCGGTTGCTTGTCTTCCAAATGTGATCATTCTGACAGAACCCCATTAAAGTGAGGATGACACATGTTCAGGGAAACATGAGAGACGAGCAGGAATTCTCACAGGTATTCTCTGCATTGTGATTCCCTGATCTGCTGTGCTTAATGGAGATAATTTCATCTCTATCTAAAGCCCTATTCACACAGGACTAGTATTACCAGGGGACCTTGTGTTATTTTAGAAATGACCCCCCCACGTCTGTGTTTCATGAGGTGCATTCGAACGGGATAAGCGAAGCCTGTATTTTACTCAGATTTCCTGATATTATCCAGCAGATATGACGTCAAGACTGTGCGTAACATCCGCAAGACACTCACTTTGCCCTCGTCACCAAAAGCAATTTCATCAAATGGTGCACAACCACACTTTTGTGGAAAATATTCACCAAGACCTCCTGCCCTGCTGCCCGTCTGTACGGGACTACGTATGCTGTCAAAACCTTCATTTATAATGGCAGGGCTGTTATTGCAAGATTATTGTATCTGCTGGTATACAACAGTCTATTATTCTGATTAGAAAATGGCTATTAGGCCCACAGGTGAAAGTGAACACAGTGTTTTCTTTTCACCACAAAATACAGTATTTGCATTAGTTTCTTTTGACCAGGTTTTTCCTTGTGATGTCCTGCGATTTCTACCTTTTAAGGTCAGCATCACACAATTCATTTATAGAGGAATTCTTCTAAAATCACATTTTCTTGGGTAGTATTTCAGACTACCTGTTCGATGTGTGACTAGCCTCACATGTTACAGTAACATGGGTGTAGGAGTGAGAACTCCACAACAGATTCACTCTTGTCTTTCAGGTTTAGCCTTTAAACCACAAGGTCACCCTGCTCTCTTTCCATTGACAAGCACAGTCGTCATACAGGCAATAATGTTGACATTATTCGTAGTGTGCACTGTAGTGGCACTGCTGTCCTTGTACACCTCAGGCTTTGTTGTGTTTCGAGTCCATGGCAGTTGTTGAATACGACTCACCGACTTTCATCGACAGTCTTCAACAAGGAGAGTCCTAAGGAGACGCTGTACTACTGCTGTGCTACTGTAGATTTATTATTTCTGAGAGAGGAAGGTGGCTAGTATGAGTCTATAAAATCAGCAAGATTAAGACGGTCAGGATGTCGCACTGTGCCAAATATCCTCATACTCCCTTACATCTTCGGTCACCTCTAATTTACCCTAATTAAGTACATGCACCCGGGTGGAAGTGATAACACACCAAGATAAAGGATAAAGGAGGAAACCATCACGAACATACTAACTCTTCATTGCTGTGAAAGTACTAACATAAAGCACCCTTTCCACCCCTTAAATGTAATACAGGAGACACATATATAAGTATATTGTACAAATACGTTTACTGTCTTCTTTCCAGCTTGTTCCTGTACTTTAAAAGTTCCCTCACTGATGAATCCTCAAAACATGTGCTACAATAATTGTCTCTGTATCCCCAGGTAAACTTCCTACCATTGCTTGTTTTTAGTTTCCCCCTTAGAAATCTGTAATTCCTGTTTCAACATTTTGCTGAAAAAGAAATCCGAAGAAAGGCCTAGAGAACCTTTATGTTGTTGGGTTACGTGAGATTTCCCCCTGTCACCTCCTGAAACATGTACATACCTGCCCGTTGAATAAACATGCTGCAGAAGTGCTAGGACGGTAAAGAAATGCATCGGCTCCATTTGACAGGCTGACAAGTGAAGAATGGCTCTAACATTGACTTTGAGTGGCTCATTGTGAGACGTGAAGGCAACAGATGGGTCCTCATGTTATGAAAGCAGAACCTTTCTTCTTCTACCACTTTTGTGTTGGGACATTTCAGGTCATTTTACTTCTTTTTGTAAAACAAAAGTCGGCCTTGCCCCTCACACGCGCAGATTTCTCCGGATTCTCTGAATCTTTTAATGATATTATGGGCTGTATATGGTGAAATCCCTTAATTCCTTGCAATTGTGTGAGAAACATTGTTCCTAAACTGTTGGACTATGTTCCCATGCAGTTTTTCGCAAAGTGGTGAACCTCTTGTGAACGGCTGAGCCTTTTGGCGATGTTCTTTCATACCCAGTCATACCCAACCCCTGTCCCAACTTCTTTGGAAGGTGTTGCTGGCATCAATTTAAAAAATATCTTCTCTTTGTGGTGTATTCTATTGAATATAGGCTCAGAAAAAATTGCAAATGTTGTTGCTATAGGGTGGGCACACCTTTGTCAACCAGTGAACTGATAGACCACCAGAACCAGATACAGAGCTTGTGGTTGCAGCTAAAAAAGTTTCAGTCCTCTTAGGCATCACATGTGATTATAAACCTCCAGATGCATCATAAAGGTCTCCTTTTTGTTACAGGCCACTCCCACTGCCACATCCCCTTTTTGCCATTTGGCATGAACAGCTAATCAGCTGTCCTTTGGCTCATGACCAACCTTTCCACAAAATACTGTGGAAGTCTGTGAATCGATTTGGAAGTTATGCGCCTTTTTGCGATAGGCTACTACCATTGCCACGCCCCCTTTTAGGCAATTTGCATTAACATAAACACACACGCACCAAACTGACCTCCATGAAAAATATCAGCAGCCTAGGGCCAATACTGTGGCCACCAACGGGTGGGGAACTTCTTGTGGACCGACCCAGCGGCTAAAGATTTTGATGTAGAGAGGTTGTCCGTTATCAGGCTGGGTTGGTTGGATTCAGGTGGATGAATTTAAGATATCTGCACAAACAGCACAGCTGTTGGTCCATGGCTAGCTGCTGCAGGGAGTCTGGGCTATAATAAGCTGCATGTCTGAACCTCCAAACCTCTCTTCACGCTCGTCACACAGCAGCAGTGTGAAGACCTCGCTCCTCTTGCCCTCAGATTGATGGAGTATTTCTGGTCTATCTTCTGATTGCAGTAAAGGGGCTGTTCTCATCCAAACCATGAATGCCCGTTGGCTTGCAAGGACGGAGTGTGTGGTATCTTGTGTTGAGTTTATGTATAGATTTAACAGAGCTGGCTGTGTGCACACGTGGGACTAAACTATTGATGGTATAGCTTGCATAGGCTTTGTAATGCTTCGTGGTAACATGCATAAAGAAAGCAAACCCAAATGTTGTGGTTTAGAGATAGAACAAGCAGAATTGAGATGGACAGGAAGGAATGAAAAGGAAAGAAGATGAAGACATAGCCAGACAGATGGAGACGCAGTGTAATATGTGTTAGAATGCTGTGATATTGGGAAAGTGTAGGTTAGACTAGAGGACGGGAGAGAAAATGCACTTTGACATTATTTGAATCACTTTTCTTCTTTCCCAGGGCGGTTCCTGTGGTCACTCCTCTCATTTTACTGAGCCCCATTGCGCCATGGGAAGAACCCTCAAGGTCACAACAAACAAGTCCCGCGCACAACCACATAATAAGCATTTCCTCCGCAACATGGCCGGCTGATCACAGAGTCCAGAGCTTGGCCTTGGATGAAAACGCTTTCTCTGCCCATTCAGATAAACATGCTGTCTGGAAGAAAGTAATGGTTCTATCTCTAATTCTGGTGTTATTTGCAGAGCTCTTGGGAGAGTGTGGCTCTCAATTTGACATGACGCTGCTGTGGATTTTTGTCTGCGTTGGACAGGGTCAAAGCAAAGCATTTCTATGTTATAACTGATTTGATAATGAAAAGAAATCACTACATGAATCAAATATTGTTATTGAAGAGGAAGCCACTTTCAAAAACTGATTTAGAGCCCCATTCTGATTTAGTCAACTTAAGCTGCTCTTGGGGAGTTCCTGTATGGATTTAGAGAGATTAGGGTGGAGAAAGCAGATACCTCACTCCTCTTAGTCTTGCTTTGTTCGCTTTTTCTGAGACATGAATAAAGCAGAGAGGGATACAGAGCATGAAAGACTTAGTAGTATAAGGTTTTGATTTAATCTTTAGCTAGCTCGGGGACACAAGTCAGGTAGGCGTGTTAACCTGTGGCCCGTTTCCACTCTGCAAAATTAAAATGCACTTAAAGAACGATGGGTGAAAACACACTGTCAAACCTACAATATAAAAGGTAGAAAAGAAAAGCAAACAGCTCATCCTTGGGATCAGAAACTCTTATGCTTGATAGTCACACTGTGAGTTTCACCCCTTATAAAGAAAAGCAGTGAATGGGATGGCGTACAGCTCCAACACAGGGCCCAGATCTACACAGGGGTCCTAGAAATGCCAATGGCTGTAGATATTAACAGTGACTGTTAATAATAACTATAATTTCTAGCAGGAAAAATAAATAAAAGTCTAAATATTTCAAGAAACGATAAACGGTTTTATGCTTGGCTGAGGTGGGAAAGCTGCTGTCCACAGGGCTCGGGTGAGTTCCTGCCGACTCCCTGCACAAGTGAATGGTATGAAAGTCATTTATTGATCACGCGGTTCAATGTCAGATAATACAAAGTCATTTTGGGGTGTGTGTGTGCCACAAGTTTTTTTGATTCCTTATTGTGTGTTGGAAAAGGTTTTTTTGCATCACATGACCTGCAATGCCAACTGTGGCCACTGTGCTCACTCACTTCATAGTCCAATGCTGTTCCCAGGGACATGGTTGTTACACGGCGATTCTTAAGAGACGGTGAACATCTTGAAAGACGTTTTTCTATTGGTCTTCCTGCACTCTGCCATTGCAAAACATCTCTGCAGTTCTTGGCTCCTTTTTGCTCTGAAAGAAGAGCACCAACATCCCAGTTGTTGCTGTAAATAGTCTGACCTGATGGTTCACAATGTTGCATAAAAGCTGCCAGAGGCAGTTTTTCTTGATTATGCTCTTGTCTGCCTATGGTAATCATCCTAATGTCCCCACACGAATATGGAGATTTGTTTATTTGAGCATAATAGTGGTGAACGTGATTTGTACATGTACTGCTGTTGAGATTTCATTCCAGCGGGGAATAAGATGAAAGCAGAGGCCTGTGGTGGTATAGGATTTGCTTTCAATGTAATGAAAAACCTTTTCCAGTGTGTTGTTTCCTATGTCATCCCGGGTTTCTATACCCACTTATTCCCAAAGAGCTGTTTTGAAAGGAATATCTTAGACTCTTGCAATTTAAGACTGGCTAGTTCATGGTTTTAGAATTGAACTCCATCACTCTCTCTGTCCTCGAGCTGTATGGTGTGCTATGAAAAATAGTCTCCTGAAACATTCAGAACAGGATTAACTTCTTTGCTCCATGCATACAGTAGAAATTGTTCTATAAGGGAGTTTGTATCAATTACAAATCATGTTATTACATGAATTATGTTCACAATTAACAGCAGAAAAGTCATGTTTTAGTTAGTGATGGTAAGAGATGAAGTATGTAATAAAACCTTGTTTGAAAATGACCATCTCTGTATCAGCTCTTGCTGTTTTAAATGATGGATGAAATGCCTTGAGACAAGACGAGCAAAGGCCAGACTTTAAAGATCATAAAAAGGTTGATGGGTAACAGTCATAGTGTGGACGTCCTCTCCTGTCAGCAGATATGATCGGATCCACTGGACCTGTTCTGTTTGTTCTTTATTCTGTGACATTGTCATTTTGATCTCATTGCCCCAATACCCAGGGGACCACATCTCAATCGCGTGTGATTTTCAAATTTCGGCCCCGCACAGTTTTGGCCACCTCTCGACATCATTGTTCATAGTGTGTGGGACTGATCACTTAATGAGGTTAACCACTGTCATTTTCATTATGCTGCACATGATTAAAAATGAATAATGCCAGGGTTAACTATTCTGACCCCACTTTGGGCTGCATCTGTTTTCCATACTGCAGATACTGTATAATGTGGAAGAAATCTCTGTAACAGTAGATAGTAGCAGGCAAACAGATTAGGCTTTTTAAAAAGACCGACATTGGAGACTTTGCACAGTCAGTTTCAGTTCAGTGTTTCAGGGCTCCATGTGCTCTTCCTGTCAAACTGAGCCAAGTTTGTTATGGCAACACATCCTTCTCTTGGTCATTGGTGGCCACTTTATTGCAGCTTCAGGGATCCCTTTCCCTTTGTCTCCTGCTGAGGACATAGGGGCTCCCTGCTGTTACTTCACACATTTCATCAGTAGGGGGCTCACCAGAGAAGACATGAAGAAAAATAATGTGCTAATATAGAACCTGTTGAACCCCAGTTTACTAGTGGACTGATGTAGCAGTCTGACAGGTAGCCACAGCAACAGATGTGTGTACAGTAATTGCCCTGTGTATTGGCAACGCTGGAGCTTGTTCCACCACTGCTCATCTACCACTAAAGCCTGGTTGTTCAGACTAAACTGAACCACTTCCCTCTCACGCAGCATGCCAGTTGGCCTGGAGTAGAGTTTGCCTCAGTCAAAAGAGAGAATGGTACCTCAGACACATCCAACATCTGGCTGCATTTTAGTAATCACTCATTTTTCAAAGACATGTGAGACGAAAGCAAAGAAAAGTAAAAATCCTGGGCTGCAGTTTTTAAAAGGAAACCACCACTGCATTATGCTGACAACAGTGTGAGATTAATAAGTGAGCATGATTGAGTGTCACTGAGAGTTCAACAGGGTAGTGACTTTTTATAAGGCAAGTGGAAGATGGATGCTAATTGGAGAGTATTTTGAGAAATTACTAAAAAGTGGAAAAAGCTCTTTCCAAAACCAAAAAGAAAATAGGAGCTGTGACAATGGGATCAGGAAAAGGTGAAAACTAAGAAGGAAACTTGACAATTGGCAAAGATATGAATGACTTTCTCTTACAGTCTTTGACAGAAGACATGGAAGTCCATCCCACAAATGTCTTCCCACTCCACACGGCTAACGATGTTAACAAACCCTGTCATGGTTTTTGGCAGAAGAAAAATGAAAGTGAAAACTGACTTTATTATCAAATCTTAATAAAACAAATGTCTTTTAGGAGATTAATTTCCCCACTGAGGGACTCATAAAGGTTATCTTATCTTGAAGAATATTCATTTTGGAAATGACAATGGGCAGCTGTTGTATGGAAACCAGATACAGTTTTCTTTGTGTCTTTCCCAGGTCAATAACCTCTATGCAGATACCAGACTGCAAGATGGGAAACACAGGAGGAAACAGTGGCTTCAGAGCTACAGAGGATACATACTGTAGACAACCTGCTGAGAGGAACATTCTGGAAATAGTTTCCAATTTAAAAACCTTGTTTGATGGATAACTTTTTCTGTAAAGGTGGAACATTGAGCGCTAGCCACATCAGAGTGAGTTTAACAGAATTATGACTTCCCTCTTTAATATAGCAGATATACTTTTCACAGTGCCAACAAAAGGCTAATTCTAATGAATTGTAAAGCATTAAGCCTTTACAGCGTTGCCCATATGATGAATAGTACATAACTCTTTCCGAAGAATACTTGACAGTTAGTCCCATCTGAAGTTTCTGACAGAAACAGGGGAGGTTTGACCCATTTTGCCTGGTTTCTCAGCAGCAGACAGTACACAATAAAAAGAAAACAATGCTTGGCGGTGCAACAAAACCAACCACATGTGGTGACAATAACGGCAGAATAATCTCAGCTCAACAACCACAGCACTGCATTATTCAACATATTCTGAACAAAATGTGCGCTGAATTGTCCAAATCATCAAGTCTCTGAATGATTATCATGTGGCCTACCTATGCAAAAACTTGCCCACTTTCCTAATTATCCATCTAATGTCAAGTATCTGTTATAGTGTACTTGTTGAGCATAGAGATGTAAACATAACGGCACTGAGGAAATACATAAACTGCCTGACTGATTACAAAGATGTTTTCAAATTCAGTTCATTTGTTGCACCATTACTGCTGTTTTCTGTTTGTTATATCAGCCGTGTTTCTGGTTGCAACAGGAAACAAAGCGAGGCAATAAGCCATGAAATGACCCCTGTTAGAGGAGAAGGCAGTGCTTCTTTATATTCACATTGTTCCATACATGACCCTCCACAACTGCACAATAGCTCGTGTGCCTTGTAGCAGGCTAACTAACCCATTCTGACTCTGTTCGTATGTTGCTCAGCATGAAAGTGTCAGCCAGATGTCCAGAAGGTAAGCGTAGCATAAGGTTAACGTGTCAAACACCACTGCAGCAGTGCCTTAGCCGGTGCCTTCCCAAAAATGTTGCCATGTTGCCGAAGAGCATCGAATTTTACAGGCCTTTGCTCAAATCCAACAGACCACACTGTCACCTTTAATCCAGCACGTTCTCTCTGCAGCCATGTGGGTAAACCAGGCCTCCCAGCAGAGAACACAAACACTGATCCAGTGAGTAGATCTTTCATCTTGAAATTGCCCTGATTGCATCCAACAGAGTACCTCAGTTTCGCTTCATCACTCGAGTATTGACTTTGCCGCAGAACCATCATGCGGCCGGCCTACCAAACCAGCCTCTGGATCATCACAAATGTTTCCACTCACGTCTGTCACGAGGAAACACGACAACGGTGAAGTGGCGCACGTGTCACCTCGCCGCACCTCGACTCAGCAAAACAACTGCAGCGTGTCTTGTAGCGAGGTTGCACACTGTTGCACACTTTGTCACTGTCTCTTTAGTTCTTTGGCAAGTTGTCATGCATTTCCTGGGGGTAGACATGGTGCTAGTGGAGCATATGTGTGGGAGACGGGCGGTGTTGACAGTGACCCACTTCTCTGCGTGCTCTCCTGTGAAGGGTGACAGACCTGCAGTCAGCTGGAAGAGTGAATAACGCTCACCTGCTGTCAGAGTGTGCTGACTGTATGCCAAGACAAACACTAAACATTCAAAACCTAATGCTTAGCTGTTTTATGGCCTGCAGAAGCACATCCTCGTGTTTGTTTTTCATTTGTCTTTATTTGCCAGTAAGCATTGATTTGGTGATTTGCAGGTCAAAATTGTTGAAGTAAAAACATCATTAGTAATACTGTAAAATGCAAAAGCAGATGAAAATAGGTGTTGACCTGAAATATTCTGATTTGGGTACAGTAATAATAATAACTTGCATTTATGGCGCCTGTCAGGGGAGGCCTTGGTGAAGAGGTAGGTTTTTGGGAGTGTTTTGAACACGCAGCATTCCAGATCACTTCCAGTTTGTCTAGATCTTGTAGTGGTTTGCCTACAAATGTGGTAAAATTAAGCTTTGTCTGTACCTGGATGCAGACCGGAGTCCATCTGAGCGAAGCGGTTTGAACTGTTAGAACATGAAAGTTCACATCAAAACAAAACACTCTTGTATTGCAGGCAATGAAGTGTGTATGTTAAAAAGGGTGGCAAGCTTGTTGACGGGCAGGGTATCAGACAATGTGCACCGTCCCTCCTGCACCGTGGGCACCGAGCCCTTCTATACTGAAAGAATTCACACACACAAACTCGGCGTGAGTCAGTGTGATGAGTTACTTTGAGGCAAACATCATCTTTGTAGCCAAAGTATGAATATACAGTTTTATACTGATAAAGACTTTTTGACAAGTCTTTAGCAGGCGAAATGTGCCAATTAACTATCATTTGTCTTGAATCAGTGGAATATGGCTGAGCTCTTGTGTCCCATCCACTGAACTTAAAAGAAGGTCCCATCATCAGTTTTAATGTTACCTTATTGTCTCTGTAGCTATTTAGCTAATATAATATTTTTGTTCATGTGTCATTAAGTAACTGTAATGTAGCAGTGTTTGATCCAACCTGTTTGAACCACGTATAAGAAAACATTAGTAACTCAGGTGAGCTGCTGTCAGTTGCTGTCAGACCTGGCAACCAATTGAACAGCAGGTTTCATTCTATGTGCCTGCAAGAGCTAAAAAAAATATATATGCAAAGTGCAGCAGTAGTGTTGTGGATTTTTCCTTTGTCCACTATTTACTGATCTGTTCAATAAAGATGTGAGACTATTATAAGTATTGTCTTTGTTAATTTATTAGAAGCTTCTAATGGTACAAACCAACAGA
>JAVQJF010020987.1:0-19428 GCA_036023855.1 Gadopsis marmoratus
CCCCCCCCCCCCCCCCCCCCCCCCCCCCCCCCCCCCCCCCCCCCCCCCCCCCCCCCCCCCCCCCCCCCCCCCCCCCCCCCCCCCCCCCCCCCCACACACATTTTTACAATACAAGCTGCTCAGTACTTTAACACACAAACCTGCTCTCAGCGTCTTACGGTAGGCAATAACAACCACAAAGGTCAGGCGTGACGACTACATTTTCCAAACCATCCATCATCACCGGTACATTTAACGGCGTCGAAAATGGAACCGTTAGTACCTGATTTACTAAGATCCCTAATAAGATGTGCTAGCCAGAGTTTGAGAATATGTGGAAGTTTTGCGGGCGCAAACAATAAAACATGCAAATATTTGATTTTCTTTGCACAAGCTAAAAATCACATAGCCAAATCAAAGCCAATACTCAACTCCTTCTTCGGGGGTACAGGAGGCTGGAGAGTATCCCAGCATGCATTGGCAAAGAGGTGACCAGGACAGGTTGCTGGTGTACCACAGGGCAGACACTCACACTGACGCTTTCATAACAACTACGCGCAATTTAAAAGTTGCCAATTCAACAGACCTGCGTGTTTCTGGACTGAGGCTGGAAACCCACGCAGGCACATCTGCTGTGTCCTTTCCACTTTCAGAGCTCCAATCTATGAATGGATGTCTACTTAATACCTCCTCTCTCTACATGTTATTACACACACAATTACCTTTCCTTTAACAACTTTCAGCCTTGCTAAATTACATTTGACAAGCAAGGACAGAGCTTCTATTATGCCCGTTCGAGTTTTTGCCAGTGGTAAGAGCTACAAACGCATCATTGCATAAAGAACACTTTGGTGAATTAGCGTCCCACAGATATACCTTCCATAAAGTTGACGACTAAAGTGTGATTTTATGTCTTAGCATGCAGACTTGCAAAAGTTTAGGAGCAGTCAAGCTCAATCATTAGCTACCCTGGAGTGGAGCTGTGATAACCAGCAACAATGATGGCATTTTATTCCCCCCTCCAGCTCTCAGTTTCCACAACTGCGAACAAGCAGAATTCATTCTTGAAACGACTGCTGAGGACAGTTAACACACACAGTGCCCTCAACATTAAGATAGGCAATGGACCTTGTTCCTAAGAAAGCATGTTGCAGCAGGATTATTGCCTCTTCCTTATCAATGACAAGTCAGGCATCACAGCACCAGCTCATAGGAGGAGCCTGTATTCAAGGCTATAAAAGTGTCCATGAACTGCCAAGAGAGTCTCCACAGGTCTGTTACTGTGGAGGAGGAACAGCATTTGTCGAATTGTTTGACGCTGTGATGTGGGATATTTGCTGAAGCTACGTCTGTGCCAAGCAACCAAACTGACTCATTTTCATTCTGGCAGTGAATTCAAGCTGCGGCAAGAATAATATGGCTGTGTGGGTCAATAAGCTCCCATTCAAAAAACAAAAAGAACTTATTGTGCAGAAACTGTGGGCCTAAGGTGCACAAAATAAACACCACAACGTGAGTAAGAAATCACATAATAATAACTACTAATTCTACATGACATGTCGTGAATCTAATTATGATTTATATTTAAATGAATATTCAAATAAAACTCAGTCATATGCTTCACAACATTTTTGAAAGATATGACAATAATTGAATACCATTTGGGCTTAACTCTAGGTCACTAACCAAAATAATGAGATCCCACCACAATGTGGGAAACACAGTACAAAGCATTGTTCCGATCCCGTCTGCTTGAATGGGGACATTTGAGCTACTCTCGCTTCAGACACACAGATAGTACGTTAATCTGCGACAGCACTGAAACGCGTGTCACCATATAAAAAGGTTTCAAAACACAACAAAGATTCAAAGCCAAAGCTGGAAGTTCAAAATGATACTTTACTAGCAACTTACTCATTCCCACAGTAAAACATAATGTAAAATGGGGCAAATTGTTCTTTTGAAAATAGAAAGCAGAAAGAAGTTGCTGTGACCTCTCTGCACCACCAGGCCCCAACTATTTCTGTTGATTAGATTGCCACAGAGGACAACAGCTGCTCCCTCTAGATACCGACTACAACACACGAGCAGCATCATACAGAATGCATACACTCTCAAAAACACACCACTGTATTCTCCTGACGCACAAAAAAAAAAAAAAAGGCGCCAGCTGGTTAAGTCCCTAATGACAACGCCGTTTCTTTGTGGATAAAACACAATAAGCAACAAACAGGTGAGGAGACAGACTTGTGTTCTGCTTACAAAGCAGCAACTCAAATACAACTAAAAAACATCCCATATTGTTACCCAGCAGAAAAGTACATTTTTAAGCTTTTACTGCTGACTAGAGTGAGACACGTGTAGTTCTGAATAGCTGGGCAATAAACTGGTAACAATAGTTAGCACTATATTTTTTCAAATTCCAGAATATAATCAGCTTGATGAGTAAACAGCTATATTTCGTCCAAATGGACCAGCGCACACGGATACACACTACAGAGGAAAGGAGGGTAAGAAGACTGCAAAGTCAAGGTGTGGGACAAAAGTCAGTTCAGTCCATAAATATAGGTAGCATATGTCCATTACCAAATGCCAATTTCACGTCATTTGAAATCAATGAGAAGAAAGAAAAAAATCAGATTAGGGCAAAGATTCACAGACCTGGAACCAGGATGTCAACAAAGATGGCCAATGCTTTCTTTTTATTTAGAAGCCGAGGACAGTATAGTGCTCCAAAACAGAGCTTTGACATTGAAAGATGCAGATTTTTCAATGGGAAATGATTGCTTTGTCAATTTCCCAAAAGTAAGAATTTAAACAGAAAAATTATTTTGTGATTATTATAATAAATGATAAATTATTATTTTTTAAAGCTTATTTTGTGATTAATATTGTTATTGGAGGATTTGATGATGAGGCCCACTGATATTTAAAACATATAAAGTGGAATTATTCCAAAATAGGACAGAGGCGAGGGCTGCAGTTTCAAACGTCTGGTTGAGCAGAGGACAAACTATTATTCATATTGCCCAGAACTAGCTCAAGAGACGAGCATGTTGAAGGCACTGCTAGCAAGTAAAACTTCAAACACACAGACCGAGGGACAATTATTGTCGTTTTATGTGACATAGCTTGTATCACAAGATCAGCCACGTCACGTGTGACACGTTCAGCACTCAGACGCAGAGAAACTGGTTTCAAACCTTGCCACAGTGAGAAAAGCAGCGACCTGTGGCTGCCACATACTGATTTACTGATTGACTTATGGCACGATGTGTTATGAGCTCGATGCTGCTCGGGGACCCATCTCCACCGATCGCAGACACGTCAAACGTCTTCACATGTTGCCAGTCTGCTGGGTTTGACACCTGAGCTTGCCTGATCTGCAGCAACACATGCTGGAGTGTTTACATGAGCTCCGGGCCGGAGCCAGACTCTCTGCATTTTGTCACCTCCGCACATTCCCCATGGCTGAGTGGACCTGAGCCTCAGCAGCTTTAATTATGGGAACGACTCATCAGCAAGCAGCCAGAATACTCACACATCCCCATCTGCGAGATATCGCACAGCTCATATTGGCTAACGGTTAATCTTAGATGTCACAGATGCTAAGTTAAGTGGGCCTCTGTGTAAGTTCGTGCAAACGAATAGGCCTGTGGGTGTGCTCTTTAAAAGGCGGCATCAGGCTGTGTGTTTTCAGCGCCGTCTGCCCAAGAGCCGATTAGCCTCAACAATTTCATTTTAATTCCCTTCATGGAAGCAGTTGGTAATGTCTTGTATACCCTTGACAAGGCTGTTGATCAAGTCACCCCAGGGTGAAATTCCAAGAAATAAAAGCACCAACTCAAGTCTTGATATACGAGAGAGGGGACGGAGTGGGAATACCAAGCACCAGATGCCTACTTTACTAACAGCCAAACAATTCAAAGTTTGGGAAAAGAAATAACATGACAGAGGGGTCAGGCAGGTGTGTGTGTGCGTGTGTGTTTTCAGCCCAGTGGATGGGGAAGCTGCTGAGAGATAATTATTGAGAGACAAATTAATGGGAGTGCTATTTGTTCCCATTTAAATTAGTTAACCAGTACAGCAGATGGTAAGAGAAGAAACGCTGGCACAGATGCATCGATGGCCATCTTTACCGACATCATATCCTTGTGTGTTCAAATGCACACATCTATTTAATATTGCATGTTGAGTACATAGGATGAATGCCATGTGGAGTCTGTTGTCAGCAGGAACTGCAAAACTGCAACTTTTCCATAACTCTGCACCAAAGTGACCGACGTTTTTTGTACAACTTAGTGTAAGTGATTCACATTCTGATCTGGCCACCTCTCCCCATCCCCTTATCTTCCTCTCTCAGTTCTTCTCCCTGCCTTGCTCGTTCAGCCTCTCTGCATCTCCCTCGCTAGCAGGAGAACGGCAGTCAGCCCCAGGGAGATTGAGGGGGTGGGTGAGGCTGCAGGCAATCACTGGCCACCGAGAGGAGAGATGAAGGGAGTCAGACAGGAGAAAGAAGAGGAGAGTCAAATGAAATTTCCAACACATTAAGCACACCCTGTTACCCAGTGCCTGCACGTGCAGGTAAAGGGTCTTTTAGCTGAGGAGAATTGATTCAGTTAAAAGGGGTTCCCTGGATGTTCCTTGATGATAGACAGATGTATAAAAACAGGAGCTCAAGGATTGATAGAAATAACATGACCAGGTAAGCCGAGGGGATGTGAAGGACTCAAACTGACCACATTGGTCGTATTCCCAGTGAACCCAAAACGTCAGTCTCTTCTTTTGAGGACATGTAGACATTTGTGTGTATGTGTGTGGATGTGCTGCAGGGCTGGACAAAGACATTACCGGAGTCACGTTGCAGGGATCCTGCAAAGCCAATGTAAACCAGACAGAAGGGGAGACGGCTGCACGGTCAGTGTCCACCTTCACCGTTTATCTCCTGAGAAGGCCTCACCCACACACATACGTGATGCAAACACTTTCTACCCTAGTTGTCTGCCATGTTTTCACCGATCATGTGGGATAAACACGTAAACACAGTCATGAAGGCGGGGTGTGAAGAAAGTGAGGTTGACAGCTTGGCATCTCCTGCTGCAGCAGAGATGAATGGGCGGCCTGAAAACTGCCTTCATTCACAATGGAACACGGCAACAAAGCAGCTTCATCTCCAGGTGTCTCTGGGACTATAAGAGCCGAAGAACAGAAAGAAAGGAAAGCAGGGGGACACTATAGGACAGAATTGGAGGGCTGTGCAGGCAGCACAAAGGCTGGTACATACTAGAAAGAAAAAAAATGCCTCCATCAACCATAAAAATATTTTACTGATTTATTGCCGCAGGTGTTACCCAAATAAAGCTTAGAAGGGCAGAGAGAGCAACACCACGACATCGCTGGTATTGTGGGAATGCCAGAATGGCCTGGAAATGTCAGAACAAACATTGCTGACTTTACACGACCTTAAATCCTACTTTTTAAAAGCTAGATGGAACAGCAAGGTCTTTGAAAGTGTGATAAGGAAGAATGAACGGAACATGAAGAAGTAGGCGAGGACAAAAAGGATTTAGAAACAGGCCACAGTGACACTGTTAGAGCCAATTCGCAGAGGGGGAACCGTAAATGCTCTGTTTGCTTTATCCCATAGACAAGACATACGCAATCCTCCGAGCCACGGAGATAGAGCTGATGATCAGCAGTACAGAGAGTAGAAGCGTGGGCGTGAGGGGGAGGAAGCCCAGGCATATATGAGAATATGAGAGAGAGAGCGAGAGAGAGAGAGAGAGAGCGTCATCAGAGAGGAGAGGATGGACTGTGCATGAGAAGCCCGAGTGTGTGTGTGTGTGTGTGTGTGTGTGTGTATAATCATTACAAAGCACTCAGTCTTAGCATCAGTGAATTCCACATATAGCAAGAACCACCTACTGACACAATGCTATGTGAATAACTGCTTTAGATTACTAGTATATTGGAACAGAAAAGGGCACATTTTCAATCTTTAAAATGTAGCAGTCTATACCAACATTCACCGTTTACACAATTAGTGTAACACAGCCAAATGTAGTATATATTAAGTAAAATATGTCTTACACTTACAGTATCGGCTTGTTCCCTACTAAGTGGCCCTTACTCTTACTCAGGCTATACAACCAATGAGCATAGATCCTTTCTCTGTTTTGGCCTCTTGGCCAAGAGCCAAGAACGTGGCTTCACGGCACTGCAGCTCAGACTGCAAGTTGAACCTGTACTGTAACTCAACGACATCAATCACATTTTTATGGTGCGGCCATTTGCCTCAGGCTTACGTACGATAAGGTTAACTAGTTCACCTTTGGACTCGTTTCTATGTACAAGATATTGCTATATTAGAGGCATAGAGGAGATGGTCAGTAGAATTAAAAGGAGGCAGTGATTTATCCCAGTCCTGTGTTTAACAGATTGTTCTGTCTGTCTTACATACCTGGGCTACCCATGTATAACTACAGCAAACTCAGTGTAGCAGCACTGATCGTTTCCCCTTTCTATGAAAAACATGAACCTAGTTCTAGTGTATGTTCATCGGCTGTGAAATTCAAACCGCAGCATCACAAACATACTGTCATGGCCCCGTGGGTGACATCCCCACCCGTGTTAAAACTGCTTGCCCCAATCCAGCAACCTATTGAAACCAGGTATTAGAATGTTTATTGGCTGATTAAAACAGTGTCGAGGCAAACATCAGCTGCATTCCTGTCACACACTTAACCACCGCCGCCATGCTCACATCACACCTTTACCGTGCCTGTGACACAGGACAGGTATCACAATCATATTGACATGTCGCCACACCTCCCTGTCAGTTGAACACAACGCCCAGACAGAGTTATGAACCAAATAGCAATACAGCAACTGACTGCAGAATTAGCATTTTCCCCTCTGGGCTTCCGTGACAGCAGCAACTCCCTTCAAAGTTTATTTGACAAAATAATGGTTTATATTCAATTTTGCATCAAAGGAAGGATAAATTTGAAGGAAAGCCTCATAGGCAATTCAATAATTCAAGACTGGAATGAAAACCGCCACTGCCTGTGCATCGCAGCGTCACATTTATTCCAAAGAGGAAACTGAATGGAAGGAAGAGAAGAGTGCAGAGCAGTGCAGCGGCCCAATGGCCGAGTTGTGAAGAAGGCATTCTACTGAGTGCATGTCTGCGCAGAGAAATGTTGTACTGTGTCCTAGTCGAGAATGGAACAGCCATTTTTGAATACGGAGCAGAGAGCAGGAGACAATGAGATGGATAACCTTCGATTCTCGGTTGGGAAAAAGACATTTTCAGCGTGCAAAGTGTTACCCAGGCAACGGCAGCAGTAGGACTTTTGAAAGGCTCCAGGAACCAGTATATTTCCTTCTCACCTCAAAAAAACAGCCTCCGTTAGTCACACGCACTTTGTGGCCCTGATTTCTGGCAGGGAGAATTTCTCACATCTTCCTATTGCCAGTGTAAAATACCTGGGTTTACAAGGCTGACTTAAGAAACACCGTCTAAGGGCTGAAAACAAAGCCATTGTGTTGCTGGGGAAAAAGGAGAAACTCACAAACTCCTCTTCAACTCTCACCTCTCCATACCCCTCCTTTTTTCTCCCACCATCCAGTTCATGTCCAGGTTGGGATTTCCCTACGGCTCTGCAGAGGACCCGGGTCAGAAAAAAGCAGTGCAAGTTGAAAGCTCAGCTGGGAGGTACGTCACTGATCCGCTCTGATGCTAAGCTCAGCAATTCTGCCTCCTCACTGCTTAACTATTTTTCCTGAGAAAACAACAGCCAGGCTGATACCTGGTAGCTGTCCGGCTGAACGACAAGCATTTGATCTCCACGCAGCGGATGTGCGGAGGAATGATTCAGTAACTTTTCTCTGACAAGCAAAAAAATGGTCTTCTCCCTTCGTGTAACTGGAACGTTATGGGGCTCTGCTACAGATGGGCTACACAGCAGGCAAAACGCCACAGTAGAGACACAATAACAGGGTCAGAGACATGTAGCCTACGTCGGTTTTTCCAAATTGCAAAGCCGCAAAAATGGCAAACAGCTCCACCCACAACGGTTACACTCTGTCACCCACATTAGCAGAGCAAGAAAACAACTGAAGCAAAAACATTCAAATAATTTAACGTAGCTGCCAAATGCTGGACATGAGGCCACTTTTAAATACCGTCGGACAACATGGGTCATGAGATTCCAGTGGGATACAAAAGCCTCAGGCGCTCTTGGTTTCAGAGACTGATCTAAAATTAAAAAAAAAAAAAAAAAACAACATTTCCATTTTGTTTGTGAGTCTGTCCAAGATATTTTGCATGCATGAGGGGAAGGAGTAGGGCCGTTTTTGCGCTGCATACTGCCTGTGCGTGTGCGTGCCTGTGTGTGGTACTAAGCAACGCAGAGTGACGTAAACTTCACGAGCACAATGGTTTGCAGGAGCCTGTTACACATTGTTTCCCAAGCAAAAAGGTGATGGTGATGCTTCTGCTGCGGTATTTGAAGTCGACTCAGACATCTGCAACTAGCAGAGAGGAACAAGCTTGTTATCCCCAGACTGTTATGGTAACACTGTCCTGGCAACCAGACAGGGAATGTAAATACATACTTTTAGCTAAACTAGTCCAGAATCCTGTCCTCCACAATGGCGCTCTGATCGCAAAGCCGAGTGAAGGCTGTCTCCATGGAAATGCATTCTCCAACAAAGTCTCCTCTCCACCATCTCCTCCATCCTATTTATAGCATGGTGGAGCACTAGCTAGCTGGCAACGGATGAGTAACAGCAAAGTGAGAATGGAAATGTCTAGTATCTCCACCTCTCCATGCTGCCTGCCTTTTTGCTCACGGTTTCATTTCATTTGAAAGGCTTTGAACGAGCGTTCACACAAACAGCTGACTGACAATCCCGAGTCTCGCAAGAGAAAGCAGGTTTTATGTCTGTGAAGTTGTGAGAAGCTTGTGTGTGTTTCAAGCTGCAGGATGTGCGCACACATCCATGCCAGGCGGCCGGCAGCTGGGTCAACGCTATCCTTCTTCTGGCAGAAGGTCGTGGGACTCTGCACTTCACTTTTTGACCTCCATGTGTGGAATTAGGATGAGAAAACCACAGGCGGCTTCGAGGTCAACGGCTTCTTCCTCAATCGCCATTGTGAAAAGGGATGTGAGGCAAGTGTGTGTACGCGCCTTCCCAAAAATGAATGAATAAAGATGGAGATTTCAAACTTCTCGCACGGGTCTGTCATACGACAAAGAGCTGGACTAGATGAGCTGCAGCACAACCGCAGCCTGCTATGTGAGAAACAAAAAGACGTCCATCTCAGCGCCTTTAAGGGCACATTCGCAGTCTCAAGGGGAAAGTCCTCCTCAATCATGCGGATAGTGCTAACTAGCACTAGCCTGCATGAAAGCCATGCTTATTAATGGCACACTGCAGCTGCACCATAAAGACGAGCTCCTACACACAGCGTGGCGTTAAATCGGTGACCGAGAACAAATTGATGCCCTGATACTGCTGCGAGTCAAGAGTTGTGTGCGCTCTTAATCCAGAGAACAAAAGAATTTCAAAATCTTCCGTGTCGGACGTTACATCAGAGACCTCATCAACAAAAGGAGTATTGCAGCAGAGCGATTTACATAATCAATTTACTTGCTGCCCTGCTTCCCGGAGGTGCCTTTGAGCAGAGACAAGATTCTATCGCTCACACATCGTCCCCTCTAAGTCTTTACCGACTTTCACATACAGTACAAGAAGACAGATCACCACATTATGAGGCAGGGCACAAAAGGGTTTTACAAAAGGCCATGACGGATTGGCCCCTTGTAAAGTTGGGTCAAATGACAATCTGTGTATATTTGTGAGACAATACCAATTTGTCAACTGTAAGAGATTTTTCTGTACAGTTTATAATGCGTCAGCGAACCCTTTAATAAACCAGAGATACTGTAATCTCTGGTTTATTGGGCCACTGTGGTCAATGATGCAAACCAATGGGCAGAACTGCTTTATGCCAATATTAGATTTACAGGGTATTACAAGGGATTTACAAGTACCTTGATTTTCCAGGTAGGTTTTTCAATTGACAGAGCATTTAGAGATATTTTACATTATATTACGAAGTAGCATTTTGCCTTGAATACTTTCTGTCAGAACGTTTCTGCCAGACAGCCTTTCTAACACGTGGTTAACTGACGGTTGCATCCACCATTTATTATTTTAATCCAAACCACAGTAGAGAACAGTATAGAACTGCCCGACGCATGACGGGAGATTTTATCCATCATAGTCTTTAAGACATTCTGTCACTCAACCGAGCCATTTGTCAGTTTCAATAGAATAATAGATAGTTTAATTTGAACTTGACATGTTTAGCAGTGACTAAGCTCATCATATGCACCAACGGAGGTCATATTATAGCAATTATAGTAGATACAGGAAAATGGACACTATAAATCATTTTGTTCTCATGATGTTTAGCTGTTTTGTGACAGAAAATAATCAAAGATTAAGTCCTGCAGTATGTCTGACTGGACAGGCTAAAGCAAATACACTGCAGACGTGTCGGTCAACATTTCCTGCTTCTATAAAGTCAAAAC
The DNA here is from genome assembly GCA_036023855.1 of Gadopsis marmoratus. NCBI lineage: Eukaryota > Metazoa > Chordata > Actinopteri > Centrarchiformes > Percichthyidae > Gadopsis > Gadopsis marmoratus. The sequence goes on from JAVQJF010020987.1 coordinate 10,584, forward strand.
TGTGATTAGGCCATTTTTGCATAATAACGTTCTGACAGGATTATCTGGTCGAAACCTCCAGTCCAGGAATAGGAATATAGAACACCATGAGGCTCCAAAGTGCTGAGGCAGCAAAAGACAGCCGTATCCCCCACCACCACCAGCCGAAACGCAGATTTGACCCCTCCTGCCCACAACTTCAGCTCAGCTCTATGAAACAGGCACGCTTAGTTCATGTGTGTCTCCAGCCATTGATCCACGTGCTGATACGGGAGTTCATAAAAAAAAGAAACACGGCACAAACCTCAGACCCCTGATTCATTTAAAACAAGCACGTAAGTACTCAGAGGAGACAGGACATCAACAGGACATCTATTAAAATCTTCGCCTTGCAGAGTACCAAAAAAACGGCACGTGCACACCAAAAAACGCGGCCGTGACCTCTGCGAGACATGGCTCGTCTCTCCGGTGCAGCTAATCGTTTCAAATAAAACAATGGGACTCGAGGGCTCAGAGTCCATTGTTGGACAGAGGTGTGCATCTCTGTTTGTTTTCTCCATGGTGAATCTCCTGTGTGCGCTTGTGTCTAGTGGCACTGCTACAATCTGGGCAATTACAGTGCAAACAAACTGGGCGCCAGGCAGAACAGAGAGTTTTGCTTTCTGGGGCTCATTGGCTCTCTGGATGTGCTCAGAGTTTGATCAAACTCAGCCCTTGAACCCCGTCTGCGTAATGAGGTTGTCACAAGCATCATTCAGACAACGTGGGCTGCCCTCATTTCAGGCAGAGTGCAGGCAGCGAAGAGGGACAAAATAGGGATCGTGAAGAATTTGTGGGTCAGCACAAATGGACCTTGAAGCTCCCGGAGACACAACAGGGGAGAGAGAACGGCAGAGCCTGTGTCACTCCAGTGTACTATGTGTTGTTTGTGGGTGGCAGACATCCCTTTATCTGTCATGACTTGTTCCTGTGTGCCTTCTGAGATACCCATTTATTCCTCGTTTAAAGGACACCTCCGCTTGAAAAATCAGACAGCTTCTATATTCATACTTTTTCTAAAAGAACACTGTAGAATGGGAACATGATCAATTGATAAGTGTTCTAAATTGACTGTGCACATAATTTACTAACTTCAAAAAGTGGATATACAGTTTAACTCTTTAAAGAGGTAGTCTGTGGAGCCTGTACACTAAGCTCTAACATGTCGAATGGGATGCCCTCCTCGTAAAACATTTGACCATGTTTTTTTAGCCAACACTCTTCTTCTTCCCTGCCTTTGCTGGCGCATAACTGCCAGCAACTGTGGAACTTAACATATCACAAAATATACACAAAACACTGCTCCACAGAGTAACTTTAAGTCACATTTCTATAAAGTAGAAATCGTGGAGAAAATAATACGCTGCATCAACAAATACTTCTCTTGGTAATTCTACTTCGTTTAGCGTTGCTTTGATCATGAGAATGTGTGAATGACCTTTAAGTAGACACTTTAAGGAAGTCTGAAGGCTCCTTTGAGTCACAAAGGGTGGAGAAGTCGTACACATATGCAATTTTACACTGGCTCTATTACAGCAGCTGCAACTAATTCATGCCAAGCCCACCGACGCAGAAAAGACACAACAAACAGCAGCCTGCTCGTCACCGCGCCACCCTAAGCCAGCATGCAGAGAGAATTCCTCTCAAGTCGACACACACTCCCACCAGCCACAACGACCTCAACACGAGGATGATGTCACAGCTCTCTCCATACATCGTGTTTAACCATGAAAGCCCTGGTTTCCCTGGTAACCCAACACCAGCATTTTCACTGTGCCGACACACTCTGAAATGCATGTAGAGCGATTTCCTTCCAGCCAAGCAGCAGCCTCTTCCATCCTCTTCACCCCACTGGCCTGTACTCTAAAATCACCGGGACCAAAAGTTAGAGTGTCATAAGCATGTTTAAGTTTGCAGGTTAACCATTTTGGAATTTGGGCACTTTATTTGCCTTTCAAGGTTCATCTCCAACATCTGCAATAAGTGTTGTATTCTGTTTTGGTTAAACTATATCTTAATGGAGCAGAAATGCGTGCTTAAATGCCCAGTTTATGTGTTACTTATTCCTCCAACGGAGTTTCTAGTTGACTTGTGTGCATGCATAAATAAACCCAAATGAGTTGTCAGGGATCTTAAGTGCTCATGCCTCAACATCATCACATGTGACCGATCTCATTTGGATGTATCCTTCAGAAAACGGCGCTCATTATATTTTGGACGGTGCTAATAATATTCACAGGCTATCCTGTATTTGGCCGCAGCATTTGTACCACTTGGTTGAGGGTTTTTTTTTGGACTAATTTAAAAACAGGGCAGTGATCTTCTTAAGAGTAAAACTCCAATTTCGAGGCAGACTGCGTTCTGTAGTTAGACAGATGCAATAATCCTCTTCAGTTCTGCTGGCAGTGAGATGGGAACGCTATAATGAGAAGCAGCCCGTCTCGCCCAGTGAGCCTCGTCAGTGGAAGAGGTGAGCCTGAGGCCGAGAGGATCCTCACATCACACAATCCCAGCATTCCTCTGAACAACTTCCCAGTCATTACTCCACCAGTGAAAAGGGACTCATTCACACATAACGTTACCAACTCCAATTAAGAGCAGCCTCAATGGTCACAGCTAAGCCAGCTTCTTCTCTCCAGCTGCCTGTCTCACTGCAAAGAGTCTCCTCTTGCTGTCCTGCCCTGATACGATTGTTTTCTGCTTCTCACATATTGTAATGTATGGATCCGTCAGATTCGATATACCATATTGTTCTCAATTCAGTGTAGCAGCGCAATGTAGATAAGTGGGAGCATGGCAGAAACACTTGGCAGAATGTGTTCAGAGAATGCAGCTCTGCTGATAGGCGAAGCTGTACACGCAATAATCTGATTACTGTTTTTTCTGTCATTAGGATATGAAGTCTGTCTAATCTTGACCCAATGTCTTGACCCTGCTAAGTATATCTGCATATCTATGTATAGCTGCAGCTCAGAAACATTTAAATGGGAGGCCCAGGCATTCAAGAAGAGGGTCTTACTTCTGAGTAAAGGTGCGGACAAATCGGAAGAAGCAAAGTGAAATTTACTTGCATGGTTTAGGAAAAGGCAGGCGAGACAGGAAATACTGCTGGAAACAATAATGAGATAGCATTTGCAAGTTGAAAATGAAATCTATTTATCAAAAGCTTAACTGTCACTACCCCTGTCGCCAGCCAGCCAGCGTCCGTCCTACTCTGCCACTTGTATTAATTCATCATGAACATGTACAAACAAGGGTATAAACAATCAATACTTCCTGAAGGAGAGGTCGACCCCACCCCACCCCACGCCACCTCTCTCTGCTAATTAGCTGCATACTGTAGAGCCTTGGTAATTTGGAGGGGAAAGTTCAACCAAACTGAACTCTGCAAAGCAAACAAGGTGGGATCCATTTGCGACAGGATACAAATTCATTTTGTCCCCTTTCTCACCGAAACAAGTGAGGAGGAAATTCTGGTGTGAACGGCACCGTGATAGGAGCTAGTTCACTTCCAGCAAAAGAAAGGTAGACAACCACACGATACGTGGCTACACCCAGGTAAGATATTAGCATACTTACAATGTGAGCATTTGCAAATTTAGGACGTCCTCACACTGTCCCTCCATTGTTGCTCCTGCAATTTTCAACTTGCCAAGGTTTTATGTAAATCAAGATGTAAAAATTTTATAAATGAATTAAACATGCTTTTCAATTCCAAAGAATCCCACAACACCACAAATAGTACATACCGTATGTAAACTATGTAAACTGCAGAATGAATACTCAGAAGATGATCACAGACAGAATTACATCAAAGTGTTGTGGCAGTGAGTTGCAATACTTTGTACTGCAATACTTAATAGTTGCAGTGCTTGTCTGTGTGTGAGGGAGACAAACTGGCCTTAAGCACCTCAATCTGGATATGCTGCTTTCACATAACTGTCACACTTTCTTTGACAGGTTTAGGCACGGATGCCCTTCATGCAAGCTAAATCTGCCCAGTCTAATTTACGCCGCTCGTCTGGACCCAGCATAGCCATAGATTAGTTTTATTAACTGTGAGCCCAAACCCATGAAAGGCTGGGCTGCTGACGACCTTCATGTTGTAGCAGCAGCCTCACCTGCCCTCCTGGCAGAGGACACCGCCAGCCTTACGTCACAGAGATTGGGGGGGGGGGGAGCCAAGCATTGCTTCCATCCATCATTGCATTACCCACGTTGGCCTAGTTTAATGTCCCTTTCAGACTTGACTGGAGACACGCTGGGCCACACGGAATCATATGGAAGCAGCTAATTAGTTTATGCCAGCAGCAGAGATTCACCAGTCATTTAACTGTATATACCAACAAGGGGACTTTCTTCAGTGAGGGTCTATTACAGAATCTTTTTGCCTTCAAGGACAGTTCTTTTGACCACGGGGCAAACAGCTGGTGAGCGTGAGAAACGTTACAGTGCAGGTGCTGTAATGTGATGTACTCCGAGAGCAGAGGGAAATAAGAAGAAAGCATGGGGGGGAGACAGGACGAGCACTAGCATATGTCTGGAGATCTAGCAGAGCGAAGGAAGCAAAGAGAGTGTTTTTCCTCCCTATGCCCACGAAATTAGCTGAAAAGACCTTGTTTTGAAAAATCACGCAGTCAAATAGTGACAAACTACACAGCTGTTCATCAGGCATACAAGTACCTGGGTACAAATACCTGCTGTAGAAGCAGCACTTAACAGCAATTAACAAAAGTGTTAAAAACATCAAGAAGTGCCATGAGATGTTGTACTGTCATGATCACAATATCCAACATGCAGCACAATGACCCACTTTAGTCAATGAGATGTTGAAATATTTTAAGAATATTATCACTTCAGCTGCTGCAGTCTTATATATTTCTACTGCTTATTTCACCAAGAACTATGTCGACACGATCTCAGGTTTATAGCTCAACCATCTCGCAGACCTGTCAACCTAATTGCAATGGAAACAGTGAGAAGGTTGATGGAAACTCTGTAGAAAAATGTCAAAAAAAAAAAAGGGGGGGTGCAACTGAACAAATGCACCACTCTCAGTTTCAGTGCAGAACACCTGCCAGGTCAGCCACACAGCTTCCGGACCATGACAGACACTGGAAATTACTCTGGCTACTGCTCGCCAGGGTGATCGCCACTTAAGCTGACAGGAGCTCTGTCAGAAACACAGCCGCTAAAGCCACCAGCATTTCATCACTGTGCCAAGGTGACAACGAGACACTTGTTATTTTGTTTGATGGTGAGACAATCTGCGACGTCTTCACTACGCTGCCATGAGGCGCCAGCAAAGGCAAAGGCAGAGTCTCACAGGTAGAAATGTCTCATTAAGGCCAAGTACCCAGTTACACAGCTACATTCTATTATCTAAAAATCCTTTTCAGTCATTGCTGCATATTTTGCAAGCACCCGTTTTTCTTCACAAAAACTATTTCTCCGCTGTTGTTTCGTATTAGGAATGACAAAAATGGCACAACGTCAGACAGCTATTGTAGTATTCAGTGCAGTCAACACTAAATTATATATTTCAATATTTTGTGTTGCTCATTTGATGATCAAATGGTTAATTGCTGTATGTGCTGCAAGTCCACCTTTCACCTTACCTTTACCCTGATCCCCTGCCCAAACACAATCAGAGATATAATATAAAAGATATAATGCTGTAGCAACATGGCCTCCTTTCTGGAAAACCGTTCCCACTGCAACAACACAAACACGGCTTGTGACAAATTTAAGATTTTACTGGGCACCGAAATCCTCCAGAAGGGCAAATACAACAATGGAAATGCAGTCATTCTGTATCTAGACATTGGTCTAACTAAGATTGGTTGCCACAGAAGCAGAATGAACTAATGTACCAGCCTGGCGATAGAAGATTGGCTGTCTCTCCTCTGTTTCCTATTCATTGCTCTATAGCCTGCTATCTGAAACTAATTCAAACAGTGAAGAAGTGGACTGAACTACTCAGTTGTTCAGCTTAGTGGGGATGGATATGAAACTGGCTTAAAGCAGAGTTACACCGTGATGTTTCTGAACGATTAGTGGTCCAAGACCAGAATGTGCCAAATAAATGATGTTTCATTCAACAATTTCAATAGCTATGATCTATACAATATTAAGATTGTATACTGTTATACTGCTGATCTTATTTTATCATGCTGACAACTTGATAGCAGCCAGCCTTGAAACAGGGTCCTCTTTTATGTGAACCTTCCCTAAATGGGTTCTTTTAGAGTTTTTCCCCTTGCTAATACAGCTTGGCATGACTTAACTGAATTCGTTCTTTGTGTATTTCACTATAAAGCACCAAATAAAGCAGGTTATTCATACTGTATAGCCAGTCTGTTATAGGTGCCACTTTCTCCAAGTCAGTCTATGCTGCATGCTAATGTGGAAAGTGTAAGCATGTATAGTAAAGACCATGTAGCACATGGAATGGAATGTGGACTGAATGGAATATCCAGTCAACAAATCAATACTTTGTAACCACACCTTTGACTGTCTGAAATTCTATCCTTTCACTTCTCCTCATAGAGCCTAGCAAGAGTGTATGAAACCCAGCAGGAAAATTCTGATCAATTTTCTCACCCACTAAAGAAAACCCTCTAAATTGCACTTCATGCCCATTAAAACTGCCCCAGTGTACTGACAGTAATCCAATATCAATGAAAAGGTGGAACTGACCAAAGATTCCTCTCCAGCAGAAGTAGCAGCCGTGATATGATAAGAGAACCGATACGTAGGTTGTCATAAACCTCTAGTGTCATAAACTGCCAATCCAGCTTTAACACCAAAACGCCATGTCAATTATTTATTTAGATTATTTTTCCATACATGAGAGGGTCATACCCCTGTCAATCATCAGACTACAAAGTCAAGAATAAAATCTTTACTTAGCCTTGACCATCTAAACGACAGCAAATGTGACATTCCTCCCATCGTTTCATGTCAAAATGTTTGGTCATACATGTAGCCTAAATGTGAGATCATAAGTGGAGCAAACTGACTGTGTGGACCGGTTTATCAATCATTCAACCATCTCATCACCTTTCTAGCTGAGCAGCTACAAGCTGACATTCACTCTCTTATCACACTAATCCGGATAGCTTCAGCACAGAGCCCGAGAAGGCAGCAGGGATAAATTAGTTTACTCCTACACTGATTGGATTAAAAGCCAGGAGTGGGCCTCGACCCCCTGGCCCCAAAAACTACAGCCACCTACTGCTCAGCTTTAATGAACATGTCGGCTTAAGTGGACATAAATAACTAAATAAAACATGATTTGATTTCAGTTTTACTCCCAGGTTCACCTCGAAGCCCTGTATTATAGACACAACATTATGGAGATATTAACTCAATGTGCTCATACTATAGAAACTCCCACTTCAGCCTGTGATTTATAACCCTTTTACAATGATTGTTTACTCCCAAGGACTCACTTCAAGACAGCAGCATTTTATATGACAGCTGACTCAATAGGAATCCTGTGCATGTTAAATGTGAGCCTTGGAGCCCATAGTGTGCTTTGCATCCCTGAGTTGACCCATCATGACTGCACCACGTTAAAGAAGCAGCAGTCAGAGCCGTTAGCCTACTCGCTGCATGAAGTTGAGCTCCAGACAGCATATTGGGTGTCTTTTGAGGAACACGTCTCGCCAACAGACACTACATGTCTAATGGCATCCCATAAGTATGTGTCCTACTGCAGCTTTATAGGCACAAAGCAAGAAACAGAGAGTTCCCACACTGCGGTGAACGGCTCACGAATGAATAAAGAAGCTTGGCTGTCACACGGTGACAGGCCCGCGTTAGCAGCTGCGGCAGCAACGCGTCGATGGACGATGACAGAATACGACAGGCAAACAAAACTACAACCTGAGCAGGCTGAAATAAAACGAAAACTTATTAGGGCCAAGTCTGCCGAGAAACAGTGAGCCGCAGCTCACTCCGTTAAATCACTTGAGGTTTAAATGGGCCTACTTATTCTAGGAGAGGGGAGAATATTACCTCTCCGTGGGGGTAAATGTGCTCTATTGTAATAGTTCACAGTGGGCGATAGCGCCAGGGGCCGCTGTGAAGATGTGGACCAAGTGGGTCTATTCTGGCAGCTACTTAACCTCCAGGCCGGTCTGGCTCACAGGAAGGAGAAGCCTCATTTAATTTCACAGGGCTTGTGGCATTGTGTGCTGGTGTACATGAGGGAGGAGCACGGCGGGAGTAACATGGAGAACCAGAAGACACACAGGCAGCGAGAAACAAAGAAGGAGACAGAAAGGGAGTGAGTGGTGTGGCAACAGAAGACTCGCACAGTATCACAGCAGTAATTCTAGCTTCGTTCTGCCCCGGGCTGCAATGACTTCCTCATTCTTTCGTATTCAAGTCCATCCTGTGCCTCACCTCCCTCCTCGGGCAGCTGCTGCAAAGGCTCAGCGTTTCAGCCGAGGGAGCGGGTCACAGAGGCGGGGACAAGATGTGCCACTATTGCACTGTAGTGACAGTTTTGTAAACGCGACTGCCTTCCCCCTCACAGGGAGCACTTCTGAGGCTGCGTCTGTTGCTACAGCGGCCTGTTTGTAAAGGACCTGCATCAGCTTTCAGGAAAACCCAGGATCTCCCAGCTGGACGGGGAAACACCCGCAGGGAGGGGAGGAACAGCAGGCCAGCTGGAGACTCTGACATCATCCAAGTGTGTGCGTCCATGTTTCTGTGAAGGCTCATATGTGCATCTGTGTGTGTGTGTGTGTGTGTTTGTTTTAAGAAACAGTGACAGAATAAAGAACCCCCACTTACACACAAAAAAAAAACAACACAC
>JAVQJF010021003.1:0-16707 GCA_036023855.1 Gadopsis marmoratus
AGGGAGGGGGTGTGAAGCCGGGGGGGGGGGGGGGGGGCAAGGTCGCGGGGTGGACGCAGCGTTTGTCGCAGCCCAAATATTATCGCAATATAGCATCACCTTCCCCGATACGGATGGTCCTTCTCGGGGGGAGAGAATCCGAACTTCAGTCCCCAGCCGGGCACTACGGGGATGTGTAGTGCGCCACGTTTTCAAGGCAATTTCGAAATGGATAGAGGGGACTCTTTAATGCGGCACACAATTCGCTAAACGACAGCTTAAATAATAGTTCTGGTTTTAGAGTTGGTTCTGCTGATACGCTCCGCGGAGGCCGGTAGTGCGACCGTGTTGTAAAGGGAAATGAAATTATTTTGAAATGTAGTGCTTTATATGAAACCGTGCGCATGCCGAATTCCCCTGGTGATTCTTCCAGTTAGTTATGACGTTTGAGTCACATCTCTTTTCTCAATAACCATGGCAACGTTAAATCGCCAGGTTATTCAGCGGAGTTTGGTTAGTCCTTCATAGTCGGCCATGTGTTGCACATGACATGAATCACCGCAGAGGAGCCTGTGTGTATGTTGTCAGAAGTAGTGCCATCGTTTTTGTTGCACAACACATTTATGTCATTGTGTGTGAAATATCACGTAATATCTGTATAACTGTCAGCTCTTAATTCTTGAGGAGGCCTCATAAAATAAGACCGCTTTTCTGAGCTGGTCAACAATAAGTGCAGGTAGGTGATTTTGTACTGTCCAAAAGCTATTGGTAAGTTCTATAAGAAACGGTAATGTTATTGTCATGTTAGGGGAAACATTTTGGGCTCCAACCTGCACTAAGCATCTCCTGGGCTAAAGTCTTGTAAGGCTCTTTTCTTCACATGTTGCACTCTGCATGAGTCATATTACAAGATTTATATTTATTCCCTCGCAGTCGAACAGCAGCGGGCCTCACAAAACAAAGGTCGCAGTGAAGGACACTCGGTTAGCCTATCCAGACACCCACCCCTGCTGGATCATGGGTAACCATGCTGACAAAGACAGCCACAGCACTACAGGTACCTGGGTTTGTTTTGAAACACTATGGGGGGGTTCATTTTGTACTCTTTTGAAAGGCTGATGTATTTGCATTGCCATCGGTGTTGGAAGAGCGAAAGTGCCCTACGTTCTTTGTTTCAGTGTCCATCCAGGTGAAAATAAACTGGTTTGCGCTCAAAACAAAGCAAAAATGTGCCTTCTGAAGTTTATATTCTTTAGTGATGCAGAGGGGTGACAGGAGTTTTTACACCGAGGAAGGACCCAGCTTTGTGCTTGTTACTCTTCTGCATCACAAAAGAATAAAAATGCGGAGTACAAACATACAGAAAATGAGAACTAGACAAGACTACTGTGTCAACCCGTTTATTTTCAGTTGAAATAGCAGATTTTGCCAGCTACCAGATAAACAAGGGTGAGTGCAGTGATCCCAAGTAAAGACCACTCATCATATCCTTTTGGTTACACAAAATGCAAAAGCAGCACAAAGCAGCTGAAGTATGCCACTAAAACCCAAATTCTTTTTACAAGACTTTTGTGTAAGTGTGTACCTGTGTGAGACTAAATCAATTAAGTGCTGTGGAGGTGCGCATCACATTTCGCACTGACACTCGGATTTATCCTGTTTTCGTCTAAATGAAATCCTGGTGTCAGTTACTGTATGAAACCTTTCTTGGCACGCAGGAAGTGATGAATCATAACTTTGCAGTGAAATACAGCCTCTCTCATGCCTTGAGTATCCTTCAGTTCAAAGCCAGCTGACATTTGGCTAATGTGTGAAATCGCCCTGTGCAGCCTCACACGTCTTGTTTTCCAACTGAAGACATTCAGCCGGCCGCTCGTTCAGCTTATTTCTCCCTTGCAGCTGTTCACAATGCTGCTCCTCGTTCTCCTCTCTTGGCTGTCAGTATGCAGGAAGTAGGCTCAGGCTCGAGGATGAGAGTAACCGCCCTGCCGTAGCTGAGAACACTACATCACGCTGCTGCCCGGGGAAATGATGAGTGTGCAGAATCCTGCAGTACAACACAAGGGCAAGGAGGGGGAAGCATGAAGATATCTGAATTCGGAGCAGGTGGAGATCCCTGTAGCCTGCTCAAATCTGCACGGGTTTATAATCAATGCACACCGTACATGCCATACAATCACATAGCTCTAACATTATTTTTCAGTGATGGGAGACATTTTAGATGATGACAAAAACCAATCCGATCAAAGATTCCCTGAGAAATGGTTCTCAGAGGTGAATGGTTTATGCAGCAAGGCAGCAGCATTAATGATGGATGTAATCGCAGTGAGATCAGCTGTTTACAGCATCAGGATAAAATCGCCTCTCTTCCTGGATCTTGCCACACGGGGGAACAGTGTGTGAGTGTTTGCCAGCCAAGACATCGGCAGGAGAGGCTTTTTGCTGCATCAGTCAGCCCAGGACAGTAAATAAGGGAGCGGACACTGGCTGCTTACATCTGCATCGAGGAAAAGAGGGAGGGCTTAGCATTCAGCATACTTTTCATCTTATATTAAGGCTCAGGACAGTTCTCTGATATCTTGTTTTCATTTTTACAACATATTTCCCCCTCTTAGATTCTCCTTTAGATTTCTTCCACACTCCTCCTACCACACCCTCAGATGCAGATCTGACTGCCATGGCCTTATCCTCTGCAGCTTCCTCCAATAAGGCACAGACAGCATCAAAATCCGGCAGCGCCACCCCCTCCGCCACATCTCCAATCGCCGACTGGACACAGAAGCTGTCTGCTCCCTCAGAATGGGCTGTGATAAGCGTAGACCGCATCAGCTACTCTGAGACAAACGTAAGCAGTGCAGCAGCGAGGCAGGGGAAGGCAGAGCTCAGCCCGGGCAGCCCGGCATCCTTGCCTCCGTCCAGAGCATCGCCTTCAGAGCAGAGCTGGCAGGAGCAGGACAGTGGACTGGAGCCGCAGCAAGTAGCAGAGAAATCCGGAGAGGAGATGACCCTGGTTTTACTCAGTCTGATGGAGCACTACAGGGGCTCACTAGGCCTGACCCCCAACACTGACGTTACCACAGGAGCTGTAGGTAGGTCTTCTATTGTCACTGTTTTTGACCTCTGCTGGAGATCAGTAGAAACTTACACATTACTTACAGATTATTGACTCTACTGAATGAATGCAACATATGGATAAAGTAAATGGACATGGTAGGAGGAGAAAACTTACGGAGCTGCTTCAGTGATTTAGTATTTGCTTGCCAAATTAAAGAACAAATTGGCAAAACTGAAACAGCAGAGGCTGAGATATCCTGACTTTTAGTCACTAGTGTGGGTCAAGCTCCAAAAGCACTGGATCCTACATTTCCCATTATGCTCGGCAACATCTTTTCTTGGACCACCCCTGCCTGGTAAATACCTACATCTTTCCAACTCCATCCTTCTTTTGGTAATCCAGGCTTTCTGTTAAAATTCAGACTTCACGCCCATATTGAGGTAACCCTGATGACATCACAATAACATCATGAAAGTTACTTTATCAGACTTTTAGAAAGCTCCTCCAGAGCCACAGAAGAAGTGATACCACCGTTTTCACAGGGTGGATAGTATTCCATGAGAAGTAAACTGAACGTCTTGTACAAAATCAGTTAAGTGGCACTCAAAAAAGCCATTTCATGATTTAAAATTTCACTTAATTTTCCTTCACTATAGAGCCAAGAGTGTTCTCACAGCAGACATGTTTACTTTTCAAAGACATGTGCAACTAATAATACTAATAATGGCCACATACAATTTGGGTATAGCAGTGCCAGGGCCCTGGTGTATAGCACACTGGCTCACTGTGATGGCATTAATGTTATGAGTCCTGTCCTGTTAAACATTATATGTGCTATATGTTGCTCTTAATAAATAAGGAATGAATCCTGATTGCAGTTTTCAGACTTTTGAATCTATTTTCACTCAACCCTGTGTGGTGTTTTGATTTTGTTTTTTGTTCGACTCGTCTGTCAGAGCTGCTCAGGCACTTGATAACAGAGAAAGATGAGCTGGTTGAGGAGGTGGACACACTGAGGGAGACACTCAGGGTGAGTTTGATCTGTAGTCCGCATGAACACCGTTGGGCCATATAAATGTCCTGAACCTCACAAACAATTTGCTGTGCATTATACATTTTGTGTGTATGTTGGATAATAAATAATCTTAAATATAAAATTTTCATTTACTTTTCTTTGGCATTTTAGCCTTGTAACTATTTGTCATGTGACATCACCGCAGCATATGTATTCAAATAGCCCAGGTTGTGCTGAAAGAGTTGCATTAATTTCTTCCCTTAGAGTACTGAATTTATCCAAAAATGTATATAAGAGATCAGTAATATCCAGGACTCCAGAGGACACTAACAGCCATATGGAGAACAAGATTACACTGTTTCTTTTCCATGTGGTCCTCTTTCTTTTTGTCCTCCATGACAGACGGAGAGGTTGGAGTGGCATCAGTTCCAGTGTGACCTGCAGGTCGCCGTGTCTGTGGCCGACCGGCTGCGGGTGGAGTCGGACCAGGCCCTGGGTTTGCTCCAGGAGAGCCACAGGGCTGTGGAGGAGCAGTTGGCTCAGTCCCTCTGCAGACAGCAGGAGAAGGACGGAGAGCTGGAGAGTCTGAGGGCCGAGCACAGAGACGTCTGCCTCAAACTAACTGAACTCACTCTGCAGCAGCAGCAGGAGCGGGCCGAGCTGGACGCTCTGAGGAACCCATGCGGGGTGAAAGACATAACAGATTGTGATAAACAGGCAGAGAGACAGGACTCTGAGGAGGGGGAGGAAATACAGGAGGAGGAAAACCCCAAGCATGATGAAGCCGAGACTGAAGCTAAAAACATTGAAAAGCAAAAAGCAGAGAATGAAACGACTCAAGAGGTGGATGCTGAAGTTGTGGGTCATGATCCTGAGGAGGCAAATGGATCAGATGGCATGCAGCTGACAGGGAAAGGTGTGGCGGAGGGATACCTTCGCAGTTTGGCAGCCCAGGAGAAGAAGAAAGAAGGGGGATGTGGGCAGAGAGATCCAAGGAGGATTGTGATGCTGTCTGAAAGATCTTGGTGAGTCGACATGAACTCTAACAGCACAGTCACTCATATTAATAGAAGACAGTAATATAAAACACACACAAAATTTCTTTTAGGAGTCTGTCTCGTCTCCCGCTCCCAACTGACTCATCCAGTGGAAATGGGACCTCAAAAAGCACAAGCACAACATTGCCGCTATGCAAGGTATAAATACCACCTGTTGAAATTATATGGAAACATAATTTAAACGATCGTGATTATATGGATGAGTATCTGAATGATTAGGGACGTGGGAAACATTTTGTATTGCCATGGTGTCATCTCTAAACTGTTTCAGAAAGAAGAGCCACCAAAAGAGAGATGGTTGGACCGAATTCTACAGCGGCAGGACAGCTGGTCCAGCTTTTATACAGGTGGGCTTACACCTACAGTACTAAACCACCTTCATGTTCTTTTAGGCAGCTCAGTAAGTTTGCAGTTTGTAAGTGAATTTGTGTCTTGCAGGAAAACAGGATGAGGACCAAAGCTCAGAGTCTATCAAGTAAGTAACTATTAGGGCCTTTTTCTTTGTTGATACTGACGTCTCAACAGACATTGAAGTCTGTGTGTAAAAGTGACACCGAGGCTGATAAATGTTTAGCACACTTGAATCTGCAGAAATAGCTCTTCACCTAAAAGTGCAACTTTTTAAACTGTCTTTATATCCACTGGACTAAATTATCATTTAAATCTAATTATATGTGGTTTTACTTTTCACTGTATAATTGTATTACTATTATGTTCTAATGTTATGTTAAGAAAATTGCAATAAGTTTTACTTAAAACTGTGGTGAAACGCTTTCTCGCCTTCCTCAGACCTCAGGATGGTTTCAGTGCTCTGCTGAGGCGTCATGGCGGCTCCAGAAGAAACTCCCTGCTGCGCTGGTGCCAGAGTCGTACCCAAGGTTATAAGGTCAGAAATGAGACCGTCACCATTATTAACATATTTAGAAATTCTTCAGAGTCTGTAAAATTAAGAGGAATTCAGGGTGGGCTTAAAAAAACCAGCTATATATCTTGTCTTCATCGAGTGTGTTTTGTGACAGAATATTGAGATCACGAACTTCAGCAGCAGCTGGGAGGACGGCTTGGCGTTCTGTGCTGTTTATCACACGTATTTACCGACTCACATCCAGTACGACACCCTCAGCCCAGCAGACAAGGTAAAACCGTTACTGTTGATTCTCAAAACAAAAGAAACAAGCTGATTATGTAATAGCCACAATGCAATTCAAAATAATTTTCAAAGACTTGACACAAGCACAAGTCTCAAAAGCCTTTTACAGAGACAGAAGAAGAAGACAAAGAGATCAGCTATCCAATCACGAATATTAATAATTTATAAAGTCAAAGGTTAGGCATGCAGGTTAACAATCCACGGACTCGGTTGAGCAGACCTGAGGTGAGAAGAATCCATCACTTCAAGTTTCTTACGTCGGATCATAAACTCTGACTGTGAAAGAACCAAATAAACATCACACTGTCGATTACTTGTACTCACTTTAACGTTTTGGTCCTCAGACTGAATTTTACCACGAAAATGTCATTGAGAGTGAGTACAAATGATCTGGATTCTTTTCTTTTTCTTTTTACAAGAACCCATGACTCAAAGGGGTATGTATGTGCTGTATGTCTGTAGAAATGTGCAGCTGGTGATAATTAAAAAGCTGCTTGTGACTCGAATGTTTTTACAGAAAGAAAATCTGGACCTTGCTTTTACGACAGGAGAAAGTGTTGGAATCACAGCCACACTGGTGAGATGTTTTACACCAGTTTTTTCATGCAGGTTGTTACAAAACATATTTGGAAAGTCACTGTTATCCCAAGATCATTTTATCTTTACACGCTAATTGTGCTACAGACGGTGGAGGAGATGCTGAAGGCAGACGGGCCGGACTGGCAGAAGGTCCTGGGTTATGTTGAAAGCATTTTCCGTCACTTTGAGATGTGAAGTCTTTTTCTCTCGTCTTCCGCCTGGTTCTTTTCCATCGTTGTGGCTGAAGTTAAAGGATTGAAACATTGCGCACCACAAGAGGGAGCTCTACTCATAATGAAGCCAGTCGGGCAATATTAGGCTTTGACAGGATGTTATGTATCAATCATCACACAGAAAAGATTGTTTGCTGACAACCAGATGGAAGACACTAAACCTTTGGAGTATTTTTATTTTTCTACATGCCATCTGTTCAGTTCCAAATAGCTGCTGGGTGGAAATGCACAAGACACAAACAGAATCAGTCCTGGACCCAAGTCCAGAATATGAACACCTGCTCAACACTTACTTTCACATTTGTTACTCGGTGCTGGGTGCATTGGTTTTGCACTGTTTGCCTTTTTGGAAAAATTAGCAATTTATGATTAGACTTGTGTTGTATTTTTAAGAATTCAGAATCTGGTGGACTTTTTTTTTTATTTATCTTGACTAATGGTTATTTTTATCATGAACCTCTCCTGCCATGAAAGCGTTATGTCTACATGCACCCAAACCTATAACCCATAAAACAAAGGAAGGGCGCAGACATTAACCCACATTTTATGTTGGAATAGTGATGTTATAACCTTAAACACTACGGTGTCTAAGGAGAGTTGCCCTTGAGGAAATGTGTGTGTGTGTACATACAGTATACAAAGGTGTGAAAATGCTTCAGAATTTTTAAAAACATGTTTAACATATAAAGATGTTGCCAAAGCCTTATTGCAATAATAAAGTTATATATGGAAGTCATTTCCCCCCCCCACACATTATCTCCATTAATAAACACGCATATTCACAGAAAACATTTTAATATAACAATTACATTTGATACATCTGACAGCATATAAAAACGGTATGCTTAAAATGAATTTAAAAGACGGAATTAAAGGAAGTGTTGTGGTTCAATGACAAGAAAATGGTCATAGTGTAACAGGTAAATAAATACTGGAACATTTAAAAAGCAATAATTTAAAACATTTTTGCAAGAACGCTTTAGTTTGAAGCTGCAATTTCTCCATTATGTCAAGAAAAGTAGATGATAGACAGGATGTTGGAATTACAGTATGTTCGTGTTGCTGCGAGGCATCAGACGAAAGTAAACTTGCAGTTGAGCAATTAATGCAAATCATTCCTATGAAGCTGGAATGGTGCCTCCTATAGGTGGTGTTGACAGTGGTGGCAAGAGGAGAGACTTCAGTTTAACTGACATGGCTGCGATTTCAGGGTCCTGGGTTTCATACATCTTCACCAATCTGGCAAATTTTAAGACACCTGAAAGTGAAGCAGAGCCAATATCAATGTGATGATGCGTCATCTGCCCTGAAGCAAGTATAGCAATTCTGACAAAATACAGTACCTAAATATACATCTTTGTATAATGTCACAATGTTGTTGGGTTGACTTCTGTCACTTTGGAGTGGTACATACAAAATAACATTTGGAGAAATTAAATGATTGGACTGCAAAATGTAAGACTACAAAAACGTAATATTTAACATATATTACAATAAACCAAATCCGAGACTATATAACATTTGAGATCATGACATCAACGTTGCATCAACATATGGCCCAGCTCTAGTGAACACCGTGATGGATCCCGGTGTGAAGACTTCCTTTAATCCTGCGGTGCAATAGCCACCTTTACCGGCCGCTGCTTTGGCTCTGAATTTATGGATAAGAAAACGCTGCCTTGTGCTCACCCTCTCCTTCGTTGTTGAAGCCGTAGGCTTTGATGACCTCTTGTTGGATCAGGGTGGCCACAGGGAGCACAAGCTGCAGCATCTTGCCCATGTCGTTGCAGGCACTTTCTCGAGCCTCCTCCATCCTCGCAGCGTTTTCTGGCACCGAGAAGGCCTGGATCACCTCGCTCAGTACCACTGCGAACAAAACAAAACTGCATCATTTCAGTACATGTACCACACACACACACAGTAACTAGTGATCATCTTGAGGAAATGGGACGGTTTTCTGCTTGTACTTGAACGTGGACACAGCCGTGGCACGCTGGACGCGCTTGCCCGTTAATGATGTGGGGCACCTAATAAAAAGACCAGAAGAGATAGAAAATGTAACCTTTGTATGATATAACCAGTTCCTCTCACCTCTGGTCTGCTCAACAGTGAGGGTGGGCTGCTGTGCTGGAGCGGAGGCCATTTCCGGTGAGAAAGCAGGGCTCAAACCTGCACTCAGAACATTTACAAAACCGTATGGCTTCAAAATTCAATACTTTGTTGTGGATCTGAAACGATTAATCGATGGACAATCTTCCACAATGACAAGCCAACACGAAGAACACTTGAGGCGAACGGTGGCGACAGCGCAGGAGGCAACACACGCTGACGTTAGCTTCGGAGAAGGTTACCAACGGCAACAAAACAAAAGAACAGTACAACACGTATACTCGCGGAAGGAGTAACCACTGGACATTAGGGTGTAGATTGTTGGAAACTCACCACAAACGAAAACAGCCTAGCTTGCAGCGGACCTGTGAAAAGCTGCCGAAAACACGACACGTGTTACGACACTTGACAGCTCGTTCACGACACGACTTCCGCCTTTCAGGTAGACGCGGGTGTAAAAGGTAAACACGCGTCTTGCTAAGCTAGTAGCGCGGTGAAATCTCAAGAATGTAGTTAAAGTGGTTGTCAAAGTGAATGGCGGTCGATATATCTATTCACAGGACGTCGTGTGAAGCTTTACTGACGCAAAGCCGACATCAGCAAGTTCCGACTGAGTTGTAAAGCAGCTGCTTCGCCACGTTTAGTGTAAAGTAGCTGGTGTCTGTATCGATGGAGCAGAAGCTTGCGGACTTCAGAGCCCGGCGACAGGCTGAAAATGCTGTCGGAAAGACCGAGAGTGCCGGTCCGCAGTGCGAAGCGCAGGAGTCAGCGGACACAGCTGCTCGAACTGACGCAACATCAACGGCTGACTGTCAACAGGCAGAGCAGAGGACAGAAGCGAGCAGAGGCTCAGCCGACGGCTCTGAGGCGAAGGTGAGACATCATGTTCGTTAACTTTCTGATTCAACGTTTTGTTATTCCTTATTAGAGTGTTCACTGTAGTTGGGCTGCGGCAAATCTAATCTGACTAGTCGGATTGTTTTTTGTTTTTTGTTTTACTTCAGGTTCTGCGGGTTCTCACTAACTAGAAACAAGAATAAAACATAAGTGGAACGCGTTAAAAGACAGACCTGCACATATTAGTGTGAAAAGTATCATGAGAAATTATACTAAATTGGTCTCGTGGGGCACACTTTGATTGCTAATGTGTATTTAATTTATTTACTTAAGAATTGTAATAAATAATAATGGCATTTTCTTTTAATAGCTTCCATCTCATGTGACCCGGTGACTCCAAAACCCTATCAAAATGTATCACTACACTGGACAAACAGGACACACCTCCTTATATTGGATTTCAGTGCCTCTTCTATTTTATAGTAATGTTTTTGTGGAAAATATTGAAAAAAACCCTGATTTTTCCATATGAATATGAATATACAGATGTACGAGAAAGAGAAAATATGTAACTAAGGCTACAACAAATTAAGGGATATTTTCATTATCAATTAATCTGTTTTTAATTAATTAATTAATCATTTGGTCTATAAAGTGTCAGAAAATAGTGCCCATCATAATTACCCAGAACCCAAAGGTATTACTTCACTCC
This sequence comes from Gadopsis marmoratus, assembly GCA_036023855.1. Lineage (NCBI taxonomy): Eukaryota > Metazoa > Chordata > Actinopteri > Centrarchiformes > Percichthyidae > Gadopsis > Gadopsis marmoratus. Next base: position 10,728 of record JAVQJF010021003.1, read on the forward strand.
ATAATACTCCTTCCCTGACCTCTGAAAGACCCTCTCAGCAGAGAGAAGCTTATTTAGTGCCTGAACTGTCTTCTCTGCAGGACCGTAGTGACTGGCTGCTGGACAGCGCTCTGGGCAGGTGGCTGGCTTCGAGACAATTTGTCTTCTCAAACCTTACTTTGCTCAAAGTGCTGCTGTGGCTGGTGCTGCTTGGTCTGTTTGTTGAACTGGAGTTTGGCCTGCCTTTCTTCGTCATCTCCCTCTTCTACTGGCTCTATGAAGGACTCCGTAGCCCGGCTGCCCGCAAGCCTGGAGAACTGAGTGCTTATTCTGTATTCAATCCAGACTGCCAGGCTCTGCTGGGCTCTCTCACTGCAGAGCAGCTGGAGGGAGAGATGGGATACAGACCTCTGGCAAACAGATGAATTGCTTATGATTTGCACATTTATATCAAATAATCAGATCTTTGTTTAAAAAGGGTTACTTTTATTCAGGAATATGCAGAGATACAATAGAAATTTATATTATTTCTGTGTAACACATTAAAATGTGAGCGATCTATTTACAGTTGTATTCTCGTTTCTGTTTCTTCTTTGAAGCCGTTTAATGGTGCCACGGATACTGGCCATCATTTATGGGATATGACACATAATGTAATCGTCACCATAGTGCACAATGTAATGGGTGACATTTTCCTTTATATAGGATTACATGTTTCAAAATCAGTTTTTAAATAATTTTGAACCTTTACCTCCATTTCCTGTACTTATTTGGTAGAAAATGTGGGAATGATATTTAAGCGTGAAATGGGGACTAAACCAGGGCAAGCTGCTTTTAATTTATGTGATAAAAATGTTTTGCTTTAAATAAATGACTTTCCAAGTTTAATAAAGAATTCTGAAGTGTCAACAAACATTGCGTCCTAAACATCACAGATTATTTATTTTTTAATGAAATCTCAGGAAATGAAGTCATGCTGCATTCAGGGTTCAAGAAATGTTCATGTAAATCTCGACGTTATTAATAAAAATAATCAGATTTGAGTGCAAGATGAAAGCTTATCGGACAAAAATGTCAAGCAAGTATCTCGTGCGTCCTTTGTCCCTCACATGAAATACTTTGGACACTTGGACCCGTCACATTGCTTTTAGTACAGAGAGAACATGTTATATTGACAAAGCGAGAGGCTTCACTCCCATCTACTTCCGCATTTGCTAAAAAATATGTTGCGTTAGACCGGTCAAAGGTGGATTTGATCGTTTCTGTGTTTACATAGGACCAAAAAGGCCTGACACACCTTCGTTTTGCTTTTAAATTCATTATATTTTAGCCAACGTTAGCGTCCTCTTTATGCGCGTTAAACGTATCCTTGGCATATATCACCGAACGTCATGACAAGATGTGAAAGCGCACTGTTTTGTCTCTTGGGTAGTCGGGTAACTATCTTGACAATTATTTGGGGTGAGAGGCACTTCCGGTGTCTCCCAAAGTCAAGTGGTCGAAATCGTGCAAACAATTTGGTGGCTACTTGTCTGTGTTCGCATTGGTAAGTATTCACCCCTCATCACCGACACTACTGGATATTTACTTGATATTCTTGGCTTACTACGCTCTGCTATAGCTAGCTGTTAACAGTAGAATGTTAGCTAGTTAGCCGGACTGAATGTTGGCTAGTTAGCCGGACCTGCAGCGGTTCTGATCACAAGCTCTATATTAGTTACCTAGCTAACCTAATTGCTTTACAAAAACAACTATAAATCTCCAAATAAAATACGTGAAATACGTTTAAAATATTCACAGACGAGGACAGCGAGCTCAACACAGTGAGGGCCGCTAACAGGAGCCCCAAAGAGAGGAGAACATCTTAACAAGGCTGAGGGTACAAGTCCTCATCTCAACTTAAAACTTAACTCATCCCAGAGGCGGTAGATTGAATGTATTGCTCGTGTCCACTAACAAAGATGTGCCGTCTGCTCTTGTCTGTCAGCAATGTCTGGAAGTCCTGCTGTGGTTATGAGGCTGTTGGCCTCTGCCCACACCGTGGCTGAAAAGGCCGGAGCCATTGTGAGGAAGGTCCTTCACAGTGGAGAACTTGGCATTGTGGAAAAGGTGGGACTGATTGTTATTACAAGTACAAAACAACATGATATTAGCTGGCGCCAGATGGACAAGTCACTGGGCCGAGATGAATGGTTTGTAACTTTTCCTGCACAGACTGGAGCTAATGATCTGCAGACACTGGCAGACAGGCTGGCACAGCAGAGCATCTGTGCGTCGCTGTCCAGACGTTTCCCCCGAATCAAAATCATTGGAGAGGAGGTGAGCACCTTAGAGACTTTGTTTGGTGTGTTTGCAAAACTAGGTCCACGGCACGCACCGATCCCTGCAAGATTATTTTAGTATTAGCCCGGCTTTATGGAAGGAGAGTGAAAGGCTGATGGTTGTGTGCATTGCTTGTTTGTTAGGATCTTCCAGAGGAGGAGATAAGGGAAGATCTCATTGAGAATGGCCACTCAGAGGAAATCCTAAAGAAGATGTGTCCAGAAGAATATAGCGGGCTGAAAGAGGAGGAGGTAACCACAAACGGAATCGCAAATGCAATGAATAGTTATTAGGTTTAGCAATGAAATAAAATAGTACTTGCTATGTATGATAATTGTTTGAAAGAGTTGCAGTGCCGTGGTATCAAGACGTGTTTCTTCCTGGCTCTCAGCTAGTTGTGTGGGTTGATCCCCTCGATGGCACGAAGGAATATACTGAAGGTAGGCTCAGCAAATATGCTTCTTCAAAAAAACCTGTGTGTGTGAGAAATGGATGGTGTGCACGACACATGCTTTTGAGACATTATCGTGAGCTCTGCAGTTCTTGCTCAGGAAGCTCCCAGAGCAGATGCATTCATCAGTACCGTGACTCCATCCGCCTCTGAGAGTATCATCACGTTTACATTATGCTACAAACGCAAGGGAAGGTTTATTTACGTTGGTCTCTATAGTGAGTTAGCGGTCCTGTGAAAAGTGTTGTTGCTATGGTAACTGACAGATCCACATTAGTTACTTCATCAATATCAGTATTAAAAGTCATGGTTTCTGCCGTCAGCGATTCAGTCACATTGGACCGCCCACCCTTTTTGAGTGCCACAACAGTCCCTCACTGATTAAAAATAGTGGTTAAATATTTTACATCAGCAGTGTTTGTTCCTGAAATGCAATTTTACAGGCAGCTGATGAACAAGCACTTTCTGTGGCCATTACAGAAGGTAATTTTATTCCTCATATTAACAGGTTTTGCTAAATCTTGCTAAGTAACTTCACTACCCGCAAATGAACATAACCACCGTTGGTAAAGTAGATTTCAACTTTCAAGTTAGTTGTTCTTTAGGTGTAAAATGCTTTCTGTGCACCACTTTGCCGGTTTGCTTTCTGGCTCTCGGCTCTTCACTATCGCTTTTCCCTTTTTTCTTTCCCTTCCTTGCATATTTCTGCTTCTGCTGTCTGCTGCTGACCCCAGCGTTCAGGTGTCTCCATCACCAAACTGAGGCCCAGTTACCACCAAAGGGGTTGGACATCTCTCAGCCTCACAGCATAGCTCTCTGTATGGGAAGGCAACAGCAGGACACCGATAGAAAGATTAACTCTGGCAGTGAATAATATTAATTATTCTGCACCAACATGGAAGCGATCTTTCACTCGCTGCCCTTTTCTTTCAGCCCAGCATGTAGTGGCCATAATGACACTTGTTGGCCACATCACAAATATTTGTGCAGTTAAAGCAGATGGTTTTCTCCAGCTAACATCCTGCTATTTTCTGATCAAAGGGCTCCTGGATAATGTGACGGTGCTTATTGGTATTGCGTACGGAGACAGAGCTATTGCAGGTGTCATCAACCAGCCTTTCTACAACTACCAGGTACAGGCCAGACTAAATGAGCGTGTGTCCTAAAAGCTGTCTCTCTGGTTAATTCAAAGTTTTTCCTCATCAGCTCGGACCAGGAGCAGTTTTAGGAAGAACCATGTGGGGAATGCTTGGATTGGGTGCCTTTGGATTTCACCTGCAGGAAGTTCCAGGTGACAGGCGTATTGTCACCACCACACGTTCCCATAGCAACAAGCTGGTAACGGACTGCGTAGACGCCATGGAGCCTCATGAAGTTATAAAAGTGGGTGGTGCTGGAAACAAGGTGAGACAGATTTAGAGCTTGTTAAAATATAAACTGTGATTTTACTTTGACGGCTTGTACATAAAGCACTAAGTCTAGCCATGGTTTCTGATCCTGATCTGAAAGCTACCTTTTTAAGCTGAAACTCCTAACATCTGCCACCACAAGAATCTCTGGAGAGCTTTAGATCACTGTGTGCTGGTAAAGTAAGATCCTGTGTTTTGTTGCATTAAGCATTTTCTTCTTGTGGTATAGATCAGTGCAGTAAACTTTCCACCAAATTTGACCCATTTACAAAGTAAAATGCAGCGTAGATGCTGCCAACCTTCTCCTGTTCTTTGTGTTTATAGTAACCACGGCATCGTAATGCCTCAAAATCAATGTGGCGATGGTGTAAAGTGTAGCTTTTAGGTGGATGAACAAAATAGCTACTCGTGTTTCATCATTGTCAAATTCAAACATTAGACTAAGACAAAGCATGTAAGCCAACTAAACAGTTTTTTTTTTTTGGACATCTTAAATGTTTAAAAACCTTATCCAGAGTGGTGGTGGAACATTGTGTCCTATTAGGCTTCTGAGTGACGATTAACCCTCACCAAAGTGACCTTTGTCCTGTGGCTGCAAGTGTTGGGGCATTAGTTTGGACACAAACTCCAAACTGAATGGGGAGTCGGCCAAAGTGGGCTGGGAACCGGAAGTGTAGAAGTGCACAAGAAATAAAGATGCTCTAGCTTTAACACTACCAGTACATCAGTAAAAGCTTGTTGATGGAACCATCTCCCTGCAGATAATCCAGCTAGTTGAAGGAAAGGCTTCTGCGTACGTCTTCGCAAGTCCAGGGTGCAAGAAGTGGGACACCTGTGCGCCTGAAGCCATTCTGCAGGCCGTTGGAGGTAAAAACCATAAATTCTGTAGCAGCAGAGGATGTTTGTAGTGTTGCAATGCAAAAAATGTGTCTTCCTGTTTGTTTTGTCACCATGCATGTAAGTGAATATTTCAACATTTAATTTTACAACATGCAATTTTCTCTTTGAATCGGTGTCTAAAATGTATTAATTTTCTTGTGCAGGTAAACTGACTGACATGCATGGGAAGGCATACTGCTATAATGCTAATGTTAAGCACATGAATTCTGCAGGAGTGCTTGCTACACTATGCAACCATGAGTATTATGTCCGCAGAGTTCCGCAGTCAGTGCTGCAAGCCCTCAAGTCAGATTGAGGTCTGCCGTCATCCCCACGGCCATCTGTTTCAGAGATTAATTAACACTTACAGAGAAGAGTTCGTGGACACAGACAGGAACCGTCAATGTGTGAAAATGGCAGAAAATTGAACATGATTTCAAAGTCACGTTCCACATTTCTGTCATTCAGCATTAATTAACACTTAATTAACCAGAAAACAGAGCAGACTCAACAGCACTTCCATTTATTTCACTCGTTTGAAACAAACTGTACAAATCTCAGAACGTCTTAACATACTGTTTCCAACTTGAAGACCAATAGATTTACAAGGCAAAATTTAAATTAAAACACATTGGTTAAATGTTCATTAGGGAGTTGGAAATTATTTGCTTCATTCAATAACCACCAATTGGGAACAATGTAATATAACTAGCATAATGTACACAAAAAATGCCATTGTCTCGACTTTATGATCTTACGTCTTTACAATGTCATGCGATGACTGAAGGTGCAACAGTTTTCGGTGAGGGAAGTCAACAAACAGCTTTATACTGACAACCTTTCAAATCCTGGACTGTACTTTAGTTTTCTGCCGTGTTCTTTACATTTCTTTTAGATACCTTCTTCTCTCACACCGGCATATCGCTCTCTACTTTTCTAC
>JAVQJF010021014.1:0-29529 GCA_036023855.1 Gadopsis marmoratus
AACCAGTGTAGAGATGCTAATACTGGAGTCATATGATCTCTTTTCCTGGTTCTTGTCAATAAACGTGCCGCAGCATTTTGAATCAGCTGGAGAGTCTTAAGGGACTTATTGGTGCTGCCCGATAATATGGAGTTACAGTAATCCAGCCTTGAGGTCACAAATGCATGAACTAATTTTTCTGCATCTTCCTTAGATATGATGTGTCTAATTTTTGCAATGTTACGTAGGTGAAAAAAAGCAGTCCTTGAAGTTTGTTTTATATGTGAATTAAAAGACATAACCTGATCAAAGATAACTCCAAGATTCCTTACGGTGGTGGCTTACATGGCATTTTAACAAAAGCAGCTGCACTTTACCTAAATAAAATCCAGTCTTAAACTGGAAATCAGTAAATTTGAGTAGTTTTTGATGCGGTACTACAGAGCCATTTGTGTCAGTAACAAAAATGTATTGACTTTAACACTAATAAAGAGAGAAAACAGTACATATAACCTTCAAGAGATAAAGATAAGACAGATAAGAGTTTGACAGAGGGAGAGAAGTGTATGTGTGGTCAGCAGGACTGACAGAGGATAAGCATTAAGTCAAGGAGAGGACTAAGACGTTGATTTCATAAAATACAATTTGACAATAAGACTAAATAAAGGAACAAATTTGTCATCAGTCTGGCAAATCCAGGATATGAACAAAATGTGGTGTCATAAGTCGCCAATTGACATTCTGCTGCTTGTTAACAGTGTTGGCACACGACATATACATCCATTAAGAGGCTGAGACAAAGTTATCAACACACTTCACAAGCATCTTGCACGTCCTCTTCTAAAGCTCCTAAGCTAAGCTGTGGTAAAGCCAACGCCACAGGCAGTGTGAGAGTCGGAAGACAAATTCTCCAGACATTCGGGGAGGAATCTAGCTTGACAAGAATTACTCCTCTATCCCCCCGTCTGACTGAAATGAACCGGGACGCACATGTTAGGAGACTCAGGCCTGCTTAGCTTCCATGTCATGTCCTGTGGTGAAAATGTCAGCTTTTTGATGACGCTTTCTGACAGCACAGCACATCACAACACACACACACACAATCACAGTTGCGTTCTGGGGGACAGCTAAGCTGGAAACGAGTCCATAGATCAACATATTTTTGGAACGATAACCTTTATCTGTGTGGCTGCAGGCCTGTCTCTCTCTTGCGCACACACACACACACACACACACACACACTCTCTTACACCCAAGTGCTCCTAACAGCATCTGTCATTAATTAGGTTGCAGCAGCCAGATGATGCTTGCCGAAAGGGAAGTTTCATCCAGTGTCTGAGAGGTGATGTTGTGAACAGACAGGCACGCATCATTCACTCACTCTCTCACACACACACACACACACACACACACACACACACACACCACTGGCAGACTTGTATGTTAAGTGGTGCTTGTGATGGTGCAGAAAGGCAGGTGGTGTATCATCAGCTCAGAGTTTGCCAAAAGTCCAGTGACAGGTACATGTGTAATAAAAACTCTGGGAGCATTGCCAGCTTGGCCCACTCTGCTCTGCTCAGGCACAGCTGGATATTAACAGCCGCAGGATGAGATCTGTGAAATGACACTGGAGAAACTCAACAATCTCTAATTCATACGGACGAACAACAGCAAGGGGCCCAAATCAGAGTATAAAAAAGGATCAGTATGTACATACTGTAGGGCCACTAGCTGCCAATAGTGATTATTTTCATTATCGATCAATGGGCTAATCATTTTTCGATAATTGTTGAGTCTACAAAATGTCCATACTGTGAAAAATGCTGGTCATCTTCAGATTGCTGTTTGAGTCAACCATGTCGCAGTTTAGTAAACCCAGAGTTTTTTAATTTATAATATAAAGACAGAAAAGCAGGAAGCAAAGAATGGTTTTCTTTTTTCTTTAAACAATTACTAAATTATGAAAATATAATTTTCTGACGAGTCGGGTAAGTGATTAATCGACTAAATGTTTCAGCACAAGTTGCCACTCAATATTATCATTATCGCATAATTTCAGTAAGTGAGATATTGTTTGCAAATGTTTTTATTTTAATGAAACGACATATCACTTAGTGTTTAAAATAAATATTGAAACATTTTCATCATAACTTCCTTCAGAAATTCTGACCAACAGTCCAAACAATACAGACTTGGACTATGGAAAATTATCTTATTGCACTTTATAAATTACATGTTTGATTAATTGAAAAAATAACCTAATCAATAATCAAAGCAATCATTAGTTGCAGCCCTGGATTGATTAATTCTATAAATTTCCTCAAGATTGACTAACTATTCAACCAAATGTTTGAGCACTAAAAAAAACGCACAAAAAAGTGAAAGACAAAATATTTGAATCTTTAACGTCCAAACGGCTCACGTGTTACTTGTTTACTTGATTCTACTTACACCTCGTCTTATTGCCTTTTTATGTCTTGTGTCGAGCCTTTTGAATTGCCTCGTTTTGGAAAGCTGCTGTGCAAATAAATCTGCCTTGCCTACTTGAAGTATGGTCATGAGAATTAATGCTGCTTTTGCATACACTCTAACTGGAATAAAGCATCCATAAACCACAGTTACAACATGTATGTTGTAATACTGCAAAGAATAATCATGTATACTAAATTTCATCTCAAAATGTTTGATTCTTGTATTACCTTTCCCATGGAAGTAGTCTCTGTAGTACCTGGCCCCCAGGTCTACATGCTCTATGCTGTACAGTTTCAGTCTGTCCAGTCTCGTAACTTGCTGTTCAATAGGCACCTCCAGCACCGAGACGCTGGCGTTACTCCTCCTCAGCCAACCCCTTACTCCATCTCCTCCTCCCTCTCCTCCACGCTCTGCTGATGAGCTGAGGAAGCTGATGTTGCGCTCCCCGTGGCCCCCAGTCTCATTGAGGAAATGGGGGCAGCAGAGGAGCAGTGGGCTTGAGCTGTGGGCTCCAGGAGGCCTGTCCAGAGGATCTAGTCCCAGGGAGGGTGTCATGGAGCCAGGGTCAAGGCTCAGGGTCAGATCCTCTATGCTGGAGTAAACTGGGTCATTCACACTGGGTGCCGACAGGGACACTGAAGCAGCTGATGCCCCTGTGGCAGTGTTCCTCCGCTGGGCTGCGTAGCCCCGCTGAGCCGCCGCCTCGTGGAGGTCAAACAGGATGCTCTGAGCGTCAAAGTGGACAAAGCTCTTGGGGCATACCCAGGTTTTGTAGGAGGTGTCTGCTGAACTCCGGCCTCCCATGTCCTCACTAGTTTCTCCTTTCCCTCCATCCAGCTCACCGCGACTAGAGCTCCTAAGTTTCCTGAACAAAGAGGAGGTGCCCAGTGACGACTCCGTCCCTCCACTTTTCTTCCTAACTCTCTCAACTCCGTCCTTCCTTCCTGTCCCTCTGTCGTCCCCACCTGTGGGACCAGGTGAGGGAGCCGAGAGGAGGGGTGCGCTTGTTGGTGAGTCTGGAGCGCGCAGCAGCTCCCCGAGACGTATGGGTGCTGAGCTGCGCTGGTCAGGCCTCTCCTGGTGGAACTGGCTGAGCATGTCGAAGAAGCTCTGCTCAGGAATGCCCTGGATGTCGATGGAGGAGGTGCTGCCATACTCTCTGAACAGGTTCCCCATCCCGCCACCTCCACGAACCTCCACCTTGGAACAGAAAGGGGAGAGATTTATCAGTTTAGAATAACAAACATCAGTGGATACAAAACAACTCTTATTTTAACATAAATATTGGATAAAAAAACAAAGTTAGGGTGCTTTCACACCTAACAAGTCAATTTCAAACAAACTCTGGTGCGTCTGCCCGGTAAGTTCGGTTATAGTTTAGGCCGGTGTGAAAGCTGTTAACCGAACTCTGTAGCCGTTTGTTTGTGGTGTAAAAGCAAAGCAGACCATCTGCAGGATTTTATGATAGTAGATGTGTGAATTTAGCATGAATGCAAAAGCTAAAACTATTGTTAACTGTGCCGTGAACTGTCAAGGCAGCGATTCATGCAAGATTATTTGGTAACAATGATAGCACATACTGTATTTTGCATGACAACGTCAGTGTGGAGATTTTCCCTGATACATCAGAAAGTAAAAATGAGTTAAAACAGAGATGAGTTGTGAAACGTAGTGACCACACAGTAACTACCCCCCACCCCCCCAATATAAGTATTAGTATAAGATGTCTCTTTATGGCCTAATTCTACCAGTTTGTCATTACACATAACATGAAGACAAGTGTCAGTTTCGACTGATAATGAGAGAAATGAGAGAATAATAATGAGAGAACACATTAGTAAAGTGTAGCATGACCCGCTGTCAGGCACTGGATTTTTATTTCCCCACTACTCAAAGTCGTGCTGATGAAGCAGGATGACATCACTAAAACTGTCCAATATATGAGCTACACATCAGTTAATATAAAAGTGTAAACACTAGATGCTACAGAATAAAAGGCAACATAATTTCTTCCTTGAACCAGAATACAGGTTTGAGAGCGACTCACCTCATTTTCATCCTGCTCACTCAGTGTCACCTCGCTGTTTGAGCGCTGTCTCAATGGAGGGAACACTCGTAGGCTAAAAGGCGAACCTCTTTCAAAGCCAAAACCTCCTCCTCTGAACTCTACATCCTTGGACCGTCGTCGTGGCAACCTGGCAACTCCTCCCCGCACCAACCCGATGTCCGATGACAAAACTGACGAGGAAATTGATGTGGAAAAGTAATCTCCATGGCGATTGTTGCCAATTTGCCCATTTTCAAGCAGCGACTCCCTGGACTGCGAGCGGCGTGGGGGCCATTCTGCAATCCGCGCCCGAACACCCATTTTGGGCACGGAGATGCGTGGTTGGAGGGCAGAGTCTGCGAGGCCAGGAGCTGGGTGGCCATTGGGGGTGTGGTGAAACGGAGAGTGCAGGGGCAACCCTCCTCCTCCTCCCCCATCCAGGAGGTCCGAGGAGGTGCAAGTGACCCCTCTGTCTCTGTAGCTGTTCATGGCACCCCAGATGAGCTCAGGGCAGGGAGGCAGGGGGCTGGCATCCCATGTCAGGAGGGGTGCTGGGAAAGAGAGAGAGGAGGGGCCCCACACACAGTTGGCTGATGGTGCTACGGACTCCAGCTCCTAAAAACATTACTTTTAACTAGCAGGGTGGGAAAGACTTCACTAGTCCATTGAGGACCAGTTTGAGTCAGGATCGGTCTTCTTCTTGGACTATTTTCAGTCAAATGCAGATCTGTGAAAAGAAAAAAGAAAGAAAAAACAAAACAAGAAAAAAAAAAGTCATTCCAACAAATCAGATTCAGACAATTGGCACAAAAAAAAAAACATTAAACCAAAACAAATTCAATTTTGAATACTTGGAGCATTATTTAAATCATTAAAGCTTGTGTGACCTGAATTTTCTGGAGGCTGAGCACTGAATTCAGAAATAAGCGAGTCACTCAACTGTAAAACAATGTAAGGCTGATAACACAGGGAGAGATAGAGAGAGAGAGAGAATAAGGTGAGGAGATATGACAGAGGATTTCTCCCGCTGAGGCTAATCTTCCAGAGGTCGACAAGGGATATTATCATCACACACTGTGTAATCGAGTGCATGTTCGTGCACACACAAACACATATACATATACCCAGAGGACATGAAGGCTGTGGCCGCTGCGCTGCAGATTATAACCACTGAAAAACTTTAGCTAATATTATCCGACTATAAAGTAATACAGATCAAAAAAGAGGGAGTACAAAGACAGTTTAAACACATCAGTGCTGTAGCATATTCACTACTCAAGGCCCACAGTGATGATATAGCTTATATCTGTGCTAGACTCATCATCTCTACATGGCTGAGACATAGTTTCAGACAAAGAAGCCACTCTATTCTACTTTTCCTATAGAGTGAAGCCAAACAACCAACAACTACAACTTTAAGACAGGGAGATGAATAGGAACTTCATGAGAGACAGAAAAGGGCGATGGCACAAAGTGACCCAACAGCTGGAGGGGTGAGGTGGGGTGAGTCCACAAATAGAGTGATTGGACAGAGTCAAAAAAGAGCAAGGAGGAGAGTGGTACATTGCTCAGTGAACCACAGCGGCGTACTTTAATATGACAGCCACATTGCATCAAGTCTTAAAAGTCCACCAGCCTTGTAAAGACTCTTGTTTACTCAGAATCATCTTCTGTCTCTCCTGAGGTTTAATGTAATGATGTATGTTCTTTTTGTTGTTTTTTTTACAGGCACCGTACACCACCATAGTGTAGGTACAGAAATAGTCAGAGCATTCAGTCATGGTCATATTTTTTGGTGAGTATTGTGGTTCTTCAGTGTCACCGGCTGGGAATTCATATTAGAGACTATTACGATGCGGTCACCACACAAAATGCAATTTCATATCCGTTTCACTATCACACTAGCCAAAGTGTGAAAGCATGATTGAAAACCAATTGGGACAATATGGTCTAGAATTATTTATTAGATCACATTTGATATTTGTTAGTTGGATTAGTACTTGGAAGCAGCATACAATAATTTCTAATGATATATTAATTTAATTAATGTGACCTGGATCTGGATAGGTAGCAGAAAATGGGCAGATGGGTGGATCAAGTTCATTTAAGCTTTTGCTGAAAACGGACAAACTTGCACTTTATAACAATAAGTTTCTGCTGCTGCTACTGTATCTAACAGTAATGTCAGTGTTTGGCAATTCTATTTTTAGTTTATAGGTGTATAATGTCTTCCAACAGCCTCAATCAGATAGAAAAACATCTTATAAAGAACATTACATCCTATAGCAAGCAAAAGACCTTTTAATACATTTCTTCCAAGCACTGTGGATACCCTGAAACACAACTCAACACGTAATATAAAAAAAACATATAAAATGTGAATGTGCTCAATCCATCCGTCAATGCTGTAGTCAAAATGCTAGTGCTTCTAGTGTTACTCTTCCCTTGCCCTGAATTTCCATTTCCATTCTCAAGTTTCTGTCTAATGTCATTCTCTATTTAGGTCTTCCTTCCAAGATTAAAGTTCCTATTATCTACATAAGTCTCTTCTCAAAACAGCCAAAGTCTTTCAAATGCCTACACTACATTTGCTGAGGGCAAACGCACATCATAAGCATATCTACATTTCATATATACCTGCATCATGTCAGTCCATTGTACACTGAATCCATTTAGCTTGTATGTAGCTCGTCTCCACTTCTGTTTGTCTGCATCACATCATTCAACCCTAAATTTCATCATACACTGCTTAGTCAGATAGCTGTTATTCAGATAGCCATTGGCCTTTCAGATTTCAATACTGTAAAATGTTTTCCCATGGTTAATCAGACGGGAGCGGTAAGGAATTAAATCATATGATTCAACCAAAAGCAGAAAAAACACACACACACGCACAATATTTAACTGTATAATCATAAGGACTCACAGCCAAACACATTTAAATATGAGCACTTTCACTGATACTGCTGTTACACATGGAATCACTGGAGTTTACAAAGCAGCAGCTACACTTGCCTGAAAACAGGAGCTAAACATTTGACTCTTTCTGGTAAGAAAGTGTAAATTAGGAACAATTTGTTGGCAGAACAAATTTGTGCTGGGCTCCTCTCCAGCGGCCTCAGTTTCTGTGAATTGAAGAAGTGAAACATCGACTCCTGGGGTGACTATCTCGTTATGACATCCAATTTGCATAACATTGAGCTTTTCATTGTGTCAAGGCAGCTCAGAGTGGCTTGTGTGTGTTTGATGATACACAACGCCTTTTATGAGTCCCCGCTGAATTCATTTTTGGCCCCAAGATGCATTACTCATTCACTCTTACACACAGATGGGCACCATCAACAGAATTCATTCATAGCAAACAAAATCCCCCTAGTCTTACAAAGTAACTATAATGTCTTTTTTTTTAGGAGAATCACAGGCACTTCTGGGCCAAAGGCTCCTGTTCTGATAGTCTCTCCTCATCCGGAGGGCTGTAAACATCCGCAACTCCTTTCACCCCCTACAAAGTATCTGTGAGGTACACATCAAATCACCACTTTCAAACAGTCACACATTAAGTGTATGAATTTATTGTAACAACTGTAAAATTAGTAACAATTATGTTCCATTTTGAAATATTTTAAAAAGGAAGATACACCTCTAGTACAATGGAGAAATATTAAAATATCAGGTCAAAGTTTAGGGCCACAGCTACACTTACGCTGTACAGATGAGAGAAAGAGGAGAATAAAAATAGATAAATAAATAAACCACATATTCAGGTGTTAACTGTGAAACATTTGATCTACTGGTGAGATGGAGGGCAGAGCAAGGGGCTAGGTGTATTAATCAACAGCACTATAAAATGTGACTATCAACTACAAAGATAATGCTTTAAAAAAATCCACATTATTCCATCAAATACAGTAAGAACTGAGCAGACACATGCAGCTTTGGCCCAGATCTCAGAAGATATTAAGGCATTAAATGTCTGCACTTTATTGCTCACATATAGTAATTACTCAACTCTGGGATGTACTGCCCCTGTTTAGACTCTTCCTCGTCTCTCCCATTCATGCTCCTTCCCTCTCGCCCTCCACACCCGCTCCGACTTGCTCTGCATAATGCAGGCTTGGCTTGAGCACCACAAACACACACCGAGGCTGGTAATTACACCGGTTAGATGGTAGTAATGACAGAGTTAGCAGAGTAGTACAGCTTCCAGACGAATGAGTGTATTCTCCGCGTTGAGGAGCTGCCTCTACTGGTATACGTCATACAAGTACGGGCAGACCTGAGATCAGCATGGAAAGCAACTGAGAGCTTGTCCCAAATGTAAAAAGCATCAGAGATAAGGAGAGACAGACCTTCCATGTTTCTGTCTCTGTTGTTGCCAAAACAGAAAGCAGTCTAATTATATGTGAGATTGAAGCAGGCCTGTGCAGTATGGCAGCAAGCAAATGTCACATGAAAAGATGTACGCGCAAAGACTTATGGCTTCTGAAAATCTACAATAAAAGCTTTTTACAAATCCTTAAAGAGAAAAACAAACTCCCCGGACATAAAACATCAGCAGTTACTGTAAATGCGAGCTAGATTATGGGCTAGTTTGAAGAACAGATGGTGGTACATATGACTGGCAGATGTTAGACAGGGGCAGAGTGGAGCACGACACTGTAATACATCACAATACAGTGCTGAAAAGGACCAGCATTCAGGCCACCATGGCTTCTAAAGGAGCGGAGGGACCTGTAGGTGCCATCAGGTCTGCATTGACCCTGAACTCAAGCTGAACGACCTCAATTAATTTAGATGTAAAACATTACTGACGTTCCAGCCAAATAAAATACCAAACTACAAAGGCTTACACGAGTAAGCATAAAAATTAACCCGAGGTCATGTGAGAAAGGTGTGAACTACTGGCAACACAGAAGCTTGTTTCTGTTTAATCAGCCAAAGAAAATACAAAGAGCTGCAGCCTTGTGATTTGGACTCGAGTCATGCTTAAGTACTGATCTGACTTCAGCTCTGATCTAATAAAATCCACAAACTATACAAATTAAATAAGACAGCATTAGACAAGCCTTGCTGGGCCATACACCTTGGATAGTAGGAATGATTGCAATGATCTCTTCAACGTACATGTGGCACTAGGTATTGGTAAAATCCAAACCTATCCTTTAATGCAGACCATTAAAGGATAGGTTTCATCAGAGCCTTTAAAAGGAAGTGGTAGAGGTGAGGTGTCTGGAACCATTAGAAGTTCAGCAGCCCGGCTGTTTCATTGTGCTGTGGAGTGGAGCAGTTGGACAGGCTCATGATCAGAGGTTACAGGATGACTGCCGGTGTCCGTCTGGGTTTTCCTGATGTGATTGTAGAGGCAACCTGCTTTCCCTTCCACAATAACAAATTTGATAAACAAATTTGATGTCGTGCTGGTATACGTGCCAAATAGAGCTACAGGGTTCTGCTTCTGACTCAAACCCAGCTATAATTCAATTACATTTTATATAACGCCAAATCATTACAGAAGTTATCTCACAGCACTTTTCATATACAGCAGGTCAAGAATGCACTCTTTATAATATTATTTACAGAGACCCAACAATTCCCACCATGAGCAACCACTTGGCGACAGTGGCAATTAAAAACTCCCTTTTAAGAGGCAGAAACAGGCTCTGGGTCATCTGCCTAGACTGGCACCGTTGTCTAATGTTTAATCTATCAATGAAGGCAATAACTGATGAGCTGTATCCCTAGCAGCTATCAGGTTTATGTGAAATAATTTGACAAACTCTATAAGGATACAATAACAGATGTATGCAGCGTTGGCTAGTCCAACAAATTAAATATCTGATAAATAAAGCTACTTCATCACATTGATGGAAAACTCATATATAATATAGCTATAACAAACCAGCTCTGCTCATTGGTTTGCAGCGGTGTCCACACTAAACTAATACACCGACATATTAATGGGCTACCAGAGTATACATTTAAAAAAAGCGGACGGTTGACAAATGTATATTGTTCCAGGTTATAAATATTGTAATGGTGCTCTTGTACAGTGTTCTGTCAGAATCAATAATGTCACTCATTAGCTTAAAATAACTGCTTTGTGAAATAAGTTTGTCTTTGCTGAACCCATTGTAATTTTAAAAATATTTAAACCGTTGCTTCCTAGTGTTGTGTAAGAGAAACCCAGACATCCCTAAAATCAGAATATGGCCATATGGACAAATGGCTGCCTGTTGTGTTGTGACAGTGGCCGTTAGTGCAGCTCTCCTTTTTGGAAGAGATATCACAGGTGACATGGTTTTCATTATTAATACTAAGTGCTTTATGTATTAAATAGCGGAGCAGACAGCCCACCCCTACACTGCAGAAAAATATCCAGGTCATCAAGTAGACGTTTACCACATTTCTGATAAACATTCTGCAAGTGAAGTTACATCAAAGCAGAATAAAGAAGAGACATCTATAAGTATGAAGACAGAATAGGTTTGTTGTTAGATTAAATACTAGATTGAACACACAACATGTTTATACCACCTACACACACACAAACAAATACCAATGCCAGACACAAAGAGCCTAAATACTTCAATGGCAGACTAATACAATAACTTGCATATTACAGTGTTTAGAAGAGAAATGCAACTTTAAATGTATCAAGACAAATCAAGAAAAGTGGATCACACAGCTCCAAAAAATATTTGATTTAAAGGAAACTAAATGTCACAAGTCCACATAAGCATAACCTCAGATTAAAATGAACAAAATCTAAATTTATGCTCAAACTTTACTCATTTTACCTTGTTCTGCCTTCAGCTGTGCAGTATGCAGGCGAAGCAGGTGTTTGACATCAGTGCAATAAGGGAAGGCTCAATATTTTACTCTGTCGGAAAAAATGAGAGAAATGGATATCTTGTTAAACTGTAGTTGACTTCTTTTAAAATAATTTCAACATTACAGCTCATTTTTGGTACAGTTATTAAAATGACTTAATGTTTTTTGCTTTACACATATGAAATGTTTTGTGTGATATAATGCACAACAGCTGAACATTATCTTACTGAAACAATGTGATTTATTTTACATGTTAATCTGCACACATTTAACCTTTTGTATTTCACTTAATATGTGTGTGGTAGTAATAATTGAGCAGCTGGAAACAGTTCCACACTTATAAGGTCATCCACACAAACATGTCTATTGTTTGTGAAGAGTAGTCTGAACAAACATGCACAAGGTGACCTGGCTGTACCACATCTGTGCTGTAAACACGTTTGCATACACACAGACTGGCTTGCAAAAAAACAAGAGCTGCAAACACCAACATCCTGTTGATTTTGCAGCATTCTTCCTCTGCAGAATTTGATCAAATACGGGACCAGAAACAATGTGCATAAAAAAATAAAAATAGCTAATGGATTCATTCCTTCATCTGCCCTCAAAAGTACACTGAAACAAACGCATGTGTTCTGATTCTTCCATCTCTTTCTTAAGCATGGTAGGAAATGCAAAGGATGATTGGAGGCAAAGTGAAGGAAGCTGTGGACTTTGAGGTCTAACCCTAGCCCTAGGAACAGAGGGGGGCGGGCTCTTCATATACAAGTACGATATAAAGAGAGGGGTGAAGTGGGGCGTGAGGAGGGTGCCGGTTGGAATCAGCAGACATAATGTCCTGAGGGGAAGGCCCATTACGGTCTGACAAATACAGTTCTAATCAATACTGGTCAATCAGGGTCCACTTACCCTGCCATGGCAAGCAAAATTACACTGTATTTAGCAGTGGGGGTGCGCAGGGGTCAACGTGTCTCTCCTTAACAAAGTCAGCAGCATCAGCACAAATTTAAGGCCCCGGCTTCACTACACATCCCTGAATATGAAATGAAATGATGAAAACCTCTGAACCGTGGCAGATTTTGCACCACAGACCCCAGCCTCACAGTGATTATAACTACAGTTTTTGTGTAAGGTGCTGCATGCAGCCGTTTAGCACACATACACTTAAGGACACGTATTGCGTTAGAAATTAAATTAAATCAAACACTCACACTAAAGCATACACGGTTTGTGCAGCTGTTTTAAGAGTAAAATTCAAGCACTCTTAAAGCACTTTCAAAGTACCTAATCTGAAAATGTCCAACTCTCAGCCTTTATCATCACATCTAAATTGTTGACAACAAACAAATATGATGATGGGATCGTTTTATCGGAACAAATATTTGGAGTGATAGTGTAGATAAAACACCAGATTATGTTGATAATCAAGCATTTTTCAACAAGTATATTCAAATTCAAGCATATGCCTAACCTTGAAAACATAACGGTTAAAATTTAAATTTTCCAAACTTCCAAAACTTTGTACAAACCTTGAACATACACACAACCAAATATACTTTTGGAGCGAACTAATACAAACACCTCATGAAAACTGAGTCAATTACATTTACAGAGGGCACCTACACCTACTGTAGTTATATTAAGTTGAGTGTAAACTAGTAGAATGTGACCGATATGAAAAAATGAATGATTAAGAATAGGGTTTACTGAATATTCTGTATACAGAAGATGTCATATGTTCTGATTGAAGCTATAAATATAATGATTTTCCCTTTAAGCTCAGAAGGAGGCACACTGTTGCCAAAATGCCAGCTCA
Organism: Gadopsis marmoratus; assembly: GCA_036023855.1. Lineage (NCBI taxonomy): Eukaryota > Metazoa > Chordata > Actinopteri > Centrarchiformes > Percichthyidae > Gadopsis > Gadopsis marmoratus. The sequence goes on from JAVQJF010021014.1 coordinate 13,146, forward strand.
TGGAATAAAGTTCAAGAGTGCTCCTGCTTTCTTCTTCTGTGAGTCATTATACTTGTTTTGTACTTAAGGTTTGAGAAAAGAAACTGCAAAATGAAGCGCTAAAGTGCGACATACCAGATGCATCACATTACGTCACCAACTGATAGCCGAGGTATACTGGACGTGCCAACCAGTGTGTGTGGGCTTTCATAGAAAACAATAGGTACAGCCGTTTCAATTAATATTTCTGCATTATGGGTTTCCACAGAGGCTAGTCGGCACCTGACTGACGAGTCACAGCCACAAACGACATTGGCAAAGTGGTCAAAAGCTCAACAATAGGAGTGAAGGGACTCCTAGCTGACACATAGCTGGTAAACCACACACACCACAAAACTACAACTCTCAAAGTGCCACAGAGTTCATCATGATCTCTGGGCCACAGGCTCAGCCTAAAAATGTTTGGTGCGAGTATCAGAAAGCTGGTACGTGTGGCTTTGCTGCTGTTCGTGAAATATCCGTATCTGAGAACAAAATCTACAGCAGTTCTTTTTCAACCATTTCCTTATGTCTGTAAACATGTGGATCTGCAACTGCATGAACATCTTGTAAGGTCCACTGGGTCTGATGATTGCCTGATATCACAGTAAAGTTCTCAAGACACACCACAGAACAAGTTCCACAGAAGATTCATGAACACCAGGATGAAGACAAATGACCTCTGCAGACACCACATCCAAACATCACTGGAGCTTGACGTGGAGTTTAGAGCAGAATACGGAGCAGACAGCCACGCTTGCTGGGTGGAAAGTCGATTTGTGTGACTGGGACTGCGTAAAGTCTTGAAAGTGAGTCTGCTGTATATTTAGTCGTGGAGTCATTTTCTGTGGCTCTGAATCCTGCCAGACAGACTAACAGCCAGAACGCATTTGGCTTACTCCATGTGTGTGCGCGCGCGCATGCATATAGTATGTTTGCAGGACACTATGAGTTCAGCATAAATAATTCTAGAAATAAAACTTTCAGAGAAGACATTCCAATCAAAGACAACCCACACTGATGGGATAAAGAGAGAGTTAGTGTGTGTGTGTCTGTGCCTTCTCCATCATTGGCATTATGTTGTGATTAAAACAGGATTACTGTCACAACTCTGATGCATGAATATTTCAGAGCATTTGCTGTGTCAGTACTCCTCTGGAGTTCAGCTTACTCAAGTTTTTACTCACACTGTGTGTTGATAAAGAGCAGGCACATTTATAGAAAGCTGAAAGACCATCACAATATCTGTGCAACACATAATGTTTGTTGATTCATCTCAGACTCTTCATTTGGGCATCACACTAATGCATGTTAGGATAAACGCAGTGAATTAAAAACTTTAAGCCAAATTTAAGTATAACTATTTTGATAGTTGAAGTAATTTTTAAAGCAATGTGGCAAACATTTAACAGATATTATTTCTCCGTTTAATTTTCTTGTTAACTGAATATTTTTTGGTTTTGGACTGTTGGTCAGACAAAACAAGCTACTGAAAGATTGTGATGGGGATTTTTTTATTAAAAGATAATGAAAATGGTTAGTTGGGGCCCTATTTTTAAATAATACATCTGGCAATTACCTTAAATCATTTGATCTAGGAATATTATCTTGCTCAAGCTTGCAGACTTGGAGGACTAATAATGGTACTTTCATATTACTCTCCATCTTTCAAGTGAAAATTTCACTAGAATTGCACACAGCAGTCATTTCATTTTTTCTGAATATTGCGTCTATGTTTGCATATTCTTTACGTATGATGCTGTAGTCTGGAGTGTGTAATGAGTACACATGCTGCAGGAGAGGGAGGGAACCCCCTGCAGAGAGGGGTGGGCAGCCCCATTCACACTCCAACACTAGGAGGTGGAGACTGCTACACTTTCATCCCTTTCACATCTTCGTTCCTCTGCACGCCCCTCTGTCATCCCCCCGTGATTCTTTCTCGCCACCTCATCTTATTCAAATTGAAATGGAGCAATGGGGATGTTGGGGAAGGGGGGGGCCTTGCTTTGCTTCTTTCCTCTGCGAGTGGCACAAGTGAATGACACGTGGCTCTGTCCCGCTGTGAAGATCTTCATTAAAATTAAATCAGGATGGAGTGAGAGTGTCGCATGAGGGCAAATGACTGGAAACGCAGAAAGAAATCAGACAATGTGCTCTTAAAGTATCCCTGTGTACACCAGTGTTTCCCCATTCATTAACTAATGTATCGTGGCCTGCCATAGATTCATATACGATTCCAAAAATCATGTTGTCTTTAAACATGTCATATCTTCGCAACGATTAGAGCTTGAAAAATGCTGTTTGTTTATGTGAGCCATTTACTTCAGTCTGTAAAACTAATACATAAAGATGTGGACACATTGCTTGTTCTACTTGTATGTATATCGATCAGTTCTCACCCACCATCTTTGTTGGTGACATACCAGTGTAAAGGTCACATTTCTAAATCGGACTCTGCTATTGGTTAGTTCCAAACAAAGTGTCTCGAATCATTTATAGATTCCTTGCTAGTAGTCAACGCCCCCCGTTGTATGCACATATTTACACACAAACGCGCATGAACCGATTAACATTTCTGGCGGCATTTTGATGACACGACATCGTTTGAGTTAAGTGGTTAACTACCTAGTCTTGATAAGAAAATAGGAAAACTTCCCTAGCATAACTCAGTTGTCATGTCTATCCCAGTATTATTTCTTGCTCTCAGCTGCCAGCTGGAATTTGTGCACGATGACATATATCTTGAACAGGGTAAGACAAAGGGCATTACTGAAGTTGCAGAGATATATGTGCCAAACATTTAACTCATTGCACATACATGAAACTGTAGAATCTTCTCCATTTGGATAATTGCTACCTTCATTTTCAGGTCAAATCAGACCTTTGTAACAGGCTGCAAGAAGAGCACCTGGTTGCCTGCCTGAGGGTCTCCATCAATGGGCTGAGCAAAGAGGAATTTAGTTACACACGGGCATTGGAACTCTTATTTCTGAAATCCTAGGAAAATTATATTGCATTTGATATAACTTTATCTCAACAAACCTATTCAACACAGGTCACCACTTTTGCTCAAATGTGTGCTCTAGCATATTTTGTGAACTGTGTTTAACAGATGTAGCTTCTTAATTATGTACACGATTGATGCCTTTAACTTAAACATTTTAAAAACAAAAAAATCTTAATTCAAATTCCTCCCCCAGCTGAGTTTCTCTGATCAATATGATCAAGATTTATTTTAAATATGAGATTGATGACCTGCCTATTCAAATGTTCCAGTATCAATCTGCAAAGTAAGCGTTCACAGTCTGATGCACTTAAAATCAGTATATTATTGTTCACTGCCATCCATCAAAACTGTTTTAGGCTGTTATTATCTACCCAGATCATTTCTGGAAAGAATCCTAAACTCATTGTAAGTACGAAGGTGTTTGTTCCATTGATTATTTATTAAGACTCATATTTTTAATTATTAGCTAATAGAGCTTCCTTGACAGCAAAAAAACCCAAAACAACTCAAAATCAGACATTGTTGAGTCCACTGGCTGCATGCTTTAATTCTGGGCAACATGAGAGGAAAATACAGTGATGAAGTCATATGCAATACACAGAGCTCCTTTCACCAAAACCATTTGGAAATGCTGCTGTAGCTGCTTGATCGCTATGCTGGTGCTGGTTGCCATAGGAACGGGAAGGTGCACCAGCAAAAAAGACGTATGATGTAGGCGGCGGGCCGCAGGCAATCAGGACACACAACCTGAGAGAGCAGCAGTAAATAATCAGACACATAACAATAACAATCCACATAACACAGCCATCAGTTGGTCACTTTACAGTCTAATGCATGCCGTCACTGCATCAGACTGCAGCAAAATTCACACACACAACATGTGCTTTAATGGACAATTCTAAACTTTGCTCATTTCAGGTGCTGCAGTGGCTCTTTTATTTTTTTAATTTTATGTCTGTCTGTAAAGCGTTCACCCAGCTGTCCTCAGATCTGTTCCTTCTCCCTCTGTGGTTTAATCAGTCTGTCCATGTCCCAGTCCTCACTCGCTCTCAGGCAGGCTACTCACGACCACGTGCCATGCAAGCATCAAAGCATGTTAGAAGAACGGGCTCTAAACTCTTCAAACACATGAAAAAGCTCAGGGCTGTAAAAGTGCCTTCCTCAGCAGACTTCCAGCATCTGTTACTTATTTTGTTTCCGTAGCATAATCCAGTCTAGCAAATTCCGTGCATTTTCTATAGATGTTCATCTTACAAGCTATGTATGGTGAATTAACCAGCCATATGCCAAGCTCCAGAACCAGCTGTATGGAGAGGCTTTTCAATTACATCTGCAAAGCGTGAACCTGGTGACAGAGTAAGGAGGATTAGCAGACTTTACAGAATGACTGGAGGTTTACGGGTTAAGCAACTGCAAAATGCTGTCAGCCCTTCCTAAATAACAACTTTCTAAGAATCTCAGAACGGACCCTTAATTGAGTGCTGTTCAGTCTGACAAAACATACATTTGTGAATTTATGAGAGCGATTTTGTGTACATGAGTATGTACAGTAATTTAATCTTCACCTCTAATAATGTTAAGATAGCTGCTGTAAATGATGAATCACTTCTTACAGTGTCCAGGCCTGCATGTTTAGTACATATGAAAGGGGGTCGTCACCACACAGGCATTTTCTCAACATACAGCCATTCTCCTCATATCACCTGGAGTCAGGTGGCTGTCAGCACAGAACAGCGATTACCATCTATATTTTGTCGGCTAGCTACCTGTTGCAGCTGCAGGCCCGCATTTTATCTGACTGTCTGACAAACTGCCAGACGCATTCCTGTGCAGTAACGTGGAGATCAGACAGGAGACTCCAAGAAATAAGTCTGACCACATCAGCTTCAGTGTTTCTTTGATCCAAACCCATGCCAGAGGGATCATTCCTGACAAGACTAACATGGGTTTCTCTGCTGTGAAGGGGACGACGTGAAGGAAATTAAGTTGCAACTCAACACCTAGTTGTCATACTGTAGTTTTAAATGTTGAAACAGCTGATGTGTTCCGATTAATTCTTCACATCATTTAAAAGTGCAGACAACAGCGCAGACTATACAAACAGTATAGAAATAAAGACACAATAAGGATGCTACAAGCTCTCAGCTCTGCCCTTGGCCTTTAGCCTCATGTGTGTGAGGTGAGATTGGTGTATATGTGTGTGTGTGCGCGCGCTGCGGTAACGAGGGGTCCTCGGGGTGACTTACACCATCACAGCTGTTGCAGCTCCCACAGAGACGTCTCAGGGGAGAGAACAGTGGGCTTCTACTGCTCCACACTGATTAACCCGAGGGCGTGTACATGGACCATGGAGGAAAACACTCGCTCACACGACACACGCACATTCACACACAGACAAAAGAGGGCAGGCCTGCATGCTCAGCATATAAGATATTATGGTATAGCATGAGTTTAACATTCATTATATATTTCAGTAGTACTCTTCTGTAGCAATAGACAATGCTCTTGGGATTTCTTTTTGTGTATTTTTACTCACGCATTTTATTTTGGAATCATTTATCAATTTATATAATAATACTTTATTAGCTGGACATTATCACTTTGCATAGATGGCATAATTACTGGCATAATTTCAGTCATGATGCAACATAAGATTTACCTATAATCTTTGTTGCTTTCCTACAATGTTTAACCATATCTCTTTGTAGTTTATTCAATTCTTGTGAAAACAACTGTAAACAACCTAGCCAACACAAAGGTAGAAGTTAAAAATGAACGCAATGCAGTCCATAGATGTGTGCGGTTTCTGTATCAGCTGGAAGGTAACAGAGTAGTCTAAAGTAAAAAAAAGATTTAATCTTACTGTTCTGGTCCAAAACAATAAACAGCAAAAATTAAAACCATCCAGCTACTGACACATTTGGTATTTGAGTCGATTAGTTTGTTTTTACAATATTTGTATTTCTTGGCCAAATACATACATACGATTACTACTACAACACTGCTACAATAATATTAATACTGAAGTGGTTGCATGTATTAGAATAATACTACTGATGTACTAATATACAACTTATAATGCACAATAAAAGTATAATGAATTCTTGCATTTACATTTTCAGCGAGTGGATATAAAACCATGTTCATCTAGCAAAACTTTCACATGACCTACATTACACCTCATACATCATCAGAAATATGCAGAAAGTAAATTATTGAGCTAAAGATACAATCTGTCTGGCACAGTTGTGATTAGCTGGTGTTTCCCATTTGTACTCAACAAGTCCAGCTCGGCAGAGAGCGGGATCAGTCAGATAATTGCGTGGTGCGGCATCAACAACAGATTAGCAATTTGTGCTCTCACCGCCAAGTGCGAGAACTGGACAGCAGAGAGATATTTTCTCACATTATCCAGAAATATCTCGACCATTTATAAAGCTGTACACTGTAATAATACTCCAAAAGTAAAAGGGGTGTGGTAATCATCGGTCTATTACCATAATCTCACACAAATCCCATAAATACACACACACAAAAAAAGAGTGATCAGAGAAGCAGAGGCTCTGCTCAGGATACACTAATTTCAGTGCCTGCAGGTAACAAATCATGGTCTCCTTTTAAGCCAAGATCAAAGAGTCGACACATTGGACTGGCAGACATGTTTGCAGCTGTTGTGTTTTGCATATTAATTTGTCTTTTCTTTGACTTGAGGTTCCCACACAGTTGTGTTTCTTTGAGTTTAGATTCCACCATGCACATTTAAAGTTTGCAACCAACCAAAATGTGTCTGTTGTACAAAGTATTGAAAACTGTTATATATTAAAGGTGAGCGTTACATGTGCTGGTAGGACGATTTTTTTAAATTTTAACCTTTGGACAGAGCAAGGCTAGCTGTTTCCAGTCTTCACGCTAAGCTAATTTATCCAGCTGCCGGCTGTATGGAGAGGCATCATATTTAGATGCAGGCAAAAATTAAGTAAAGCTTCTAAACTAACTCTCGACAAGAATGCAAATAAGCATATTTCCCAAAATGTTGAACTATTCCTTAAGCAGCAATAACTTTCTCGAATAACTCATCTGACTTGTTGTTGTGTTTAATTATCCTTTGATCATATTTAGCTAATTTTAGGCTCAATTTAATATATACAAGATTATTTTTCAGCAGCATTGTGTGCAGACAAAATGAAACACGGATTCATTTAAAAAGTTCAGCTCATCTTCTTAAATACAAAAGAGCATTTTATAGAAACAACTTTATAATTCTCAAAGTAAGATTGGACATTTCAGTGTCTGTATGCATATATTCTCAGATAATCTTCTACAATACTGCCTTCATAGAGGAAGTGGGGCAGGAGTGTGTCGACAAGTATGTGTGAGCCCGCACGGCTGGTTATTTCAAGGTTCTTCCTGTAACTGAATCGGAGCAGTGACAGACTAATGAGGCTAAATGATGATGAAGCTTCAGAAAGGGAAGGCCTACAGCAGGGAGAAGAGGAGATGTGTCAAACAGCTGGGAGACAGTCAGGGCTTTCCTCCGAAAGCTTTACTTTTATAGGAACTCTATATCTGGAAGAGAAGAGCTGGTCTCATCAACTACAATATCCACTGGGAGCAGCGGTTAGAGCTGTGCAATAGGAAATGTCTACAAGTCAAGTAATGTGATGTGCTATTGATCCATAGAAGGAAATGCTCTCCTTCAAAGGGAGGTCACAGGTCAGGGTTAACAGCTTGCTCTCAGGAGTACACTCCTTCTCACTGCCCTGCAGCTCTCAACTCCGTCTCTGAGATATCTACTGTGCTGCTGCAGTCTACTGACGTAGACAAATGTGGGCTCTCATTCAACAGCCGCCTGATCAGACTTCAAGCCAAGCAACAGACTTAAAGAGTCCATCTTACTGCTTCAAGTGACCGGCTCAGGGAGGGTCAGGCGCGGGGTAAGCCACAATCAAAAAATTCCTAAAACGCATTCCTCCATGCACATCACTAAAGATAGATTATTTAATCAGTGCATGGCAAAGAAACAAGCCAAAAAGGGAATTTAAGGCTAAGAACAGGATCTGGCAACATTCAAGATGCACTGAAAAAAAACAAAAACAGATCACTGCAGTCAAATGCAGTCGATTAATCGACTGAACAGGGACCTTTGTTACATATAATTCCCTATCTGTCACTCCCATCATTTCTTGTCACAAAACAATCTATTTAAAATTTAATCTGCAGATAAACCGATAATGAAAATAATCATTAGTTGCAGCCCTAGCTGACTTGAATCTGTATCTGTACCTTGCAGTCTGACACTTTCTTGAGCCAGTAGGCCTGACTCCTCTTTTTGGCACATATAAGGAGTGTTCAGCAGGTTTTCATCCCACCAAAAAATATCAACTAGAATTTGATACACAACAACACTGCAAACTCTTAAGCATTATTTGCCACTGTCCAATCAGTTGAAAGAATTAACGTCAAGATTTTTCACGTTCATCATCATTGATGTAGTCAATAAAACAATGATGCTAACCATGACATGAGAGCACAACCTCATCAAGCGCTAAGGGGTAACACCTTATTTTAAGCCTAAAGGAGATCTCCGTCAGTTGCATTTTTAACACGGCTGATTAATGAGAAGTGACACCATGTCCTCTTTTACCCAACCTACTTTTATGCATGATGCATGATTTGACAATAGCAAAAGTGGTGTGTGGTGGGGTTAGAGTGTAGTCAAACAAAGAGGGCCTCACAGCCAGTCTCTGTCTCTTCCTCTCTTTTTTCACTAGGCCTCTCAGTCACTGTTTAATTTCTTTCCCCTGAATGGTGCCATTGAAAAAGGAGGCAGTTAAAACTGTATTGTATGAGGACTTTGTGAGCTCCCAAAGGAATAACGAGCTTTCAGAGACAAACCTGATCATTTTCTCCTCAGTCACTCTCTCCCCAGAATGAATGACTCGCACATACTCCGGGGTCAGAGTTTGGACTTCGGCTAAAAAATGTCACTACACTTAAAAATCAAAATGGTAATAAAAATGTGATTCATCGTGGAGTCTTAGATGGCTTTTTGCCACATTGTAGATGTTGAAAACCATGACTGCAGCTGCCTCCGCCCAGCATTTGTGTAGCTGTATGGCCTAGATAAGCTCAGTTGGTGGAGAGACCATGCGGCAGGGCTGAGAGATAGCGGTCAGAGATAGAGATAACAGTGCCCGTCAGTTTCTCTGATGTCTGTGAAATGATGGGACTCCATTTGGGTTGTCTAAGTGGATTTGTACAACAGTCATTGGTTGAGCAGGCCAAAGCATGGGGAAGGCTTTGCATATTGTGGGTTAAATTAATCTCTGAACGAGTAAAGTGGCTTAACCACTGCCGAATTTGAAGATTGTTCAGTGCAATTTCACCTCCATGAAATGAGAGGCAGTAAGCACAGTTTTACAGGCTCACTTTTAATTTGCCACTTCGTAGCGAAAACTGACTGCTTGAACTTTCTAAACGAAGGTCACATATACTTGCCTGGATGATACAGCTAAAGGCTTTAAATTCATGTAACGCACTCACAGGTTCAAAGTGAGGCTGTGAGGTGCACTCAGACCAAGTTCACCTCGATTGTAGCAGTGACATAGTAAGATGTGACAGGATATACGCAGGCAGCAGCACCGTCACAATGTGTTTCTCTCATGACAACACAGCTCAAGTGCAGCAAAGTTTGAAAAGCCAGCCTGAAAAGGAATGTTCCCCATTGCCTCTTCACTTTCCTGCTGGACAACAAGATCCTAAACATACCTCTCCATATTTTTTTATCCTCTAATCTTTTCCGTCATGACATGAGTTGATGCTGGATTGCCAAACACCCTTAGAGAAAATCTTGAGAAAAACCTGGAGCTGAAATAGTGACCAGAGAAGTGCTGGTTTTTTGGCTTTTACTCACTTCAGTAACCTTGCCACCATTGCTCCTGATTACATGTATTTTTTAATGTCTGCAGGATTGAGTAATTCATGTTTAAATGTTTGAAATAGAAAAGTAAAAAACAATTAGCCTATTTGATTTAGGGGCCAAATGTACAAATACAGTCTCCTATGGCACAACATTAGGGAATAATGGGGTAACTCGACACAACAAAAATCTATTCTGCACAATATGAAGATATCATGATATAAGCAATTTTATGATAAACAATATACGCACACTAGATGTATGTTCAAAGAGTTATTTGCTGTTAGTTGCTATAATCATTCCTCCTGTCCTTATTCGCTGTGAACCTTTGTGGAGCAACTATTGACTATACTGTAAAAAATGTTGTAAGAAAACAACTTGAGCTCAACAGAACTCTATCGTATGGTGGAAATAATGACCATGAAAGACAGCTGACATGAGGGTTATAGACTGGGCTATGGGCAGTCAAAGTCAGTCCTTGCTTTAATATGAGGAAAAACAGTCACAAAGACTGTGACTGTGATGGGAGGAAACAGTAAAGGACCATGTACATTTGTATTAAAAAGTAACCGCTCTTGAGAAATCATGTCTTTTAAATGTCACCCTCCTGTCGTCACCTAACCTCTTTCAACATTTACATTCAGACCCCTTCAATCCACAACAGGGACTCTATACAGAGGCAGCAGAGCAGCAGAAGTAGGCTGAGAGCTGCTAGAGGAAATTAAAAACACAGCCATCACTCCTTTGTTCCTCCCTCTCATCTTGGGTGAGGCCAAATACTAGTACCTCCTGCTAAAGTCTGCGTACAAAATTCCAAACCCTTTTTAAAATGTATTGCCTCAAAACCCCAGAGTCTTAAATTATGAGAGAGAAGGAGCTGTGTCTATGCCACCTCAGTATCTGGCTGACTGTGGAACTCTTGTTTCTGTGACGTACAAGATAAAATTAAATTACTAATAATTTTCTCCAAAAGCCCAGAAGAAGAATAATTACCCAAAACATTTATATAATAGCTTGAGTCACTTCTCTCACTATAGACCCATCTCTCTGTGTCTGTGGTGAAGTTGGTGAGAAATGTCTGGGATCAGCTTGCTTTTGGCCAAAGAAAGAAGGTGAGAGAAGGTGGGAAAGCAGCAGACTGAACAGGATACACAGGCAAGGAACATGGAAAATACATGGGGGAGGAATGCATGGGGGAACCCCAAAAATATGATCCTCTATGTTTTTAACAGCCACTCAGGCAAATTTTGAAAGGCTGACTGAAATTCCTCAGTCTGAAATTTGGCGAGCCGAGTGCCTCACTACTGCTGAGTCTCAACACAAATACTGAAATTATGCTGCAGAAAATTTGTTGGAGAGAATCTGAAGCATTGCACAGCCCAATTTAATCTCTATCCACTGTAACAAACTTAATTTGTTAGTGTTTATTTTCTTTAATTTTTTCTCAGTCACATGCCCATCATTGTTATTCTGTGGCCAACAGGACTGATACAGACAAAACTAGCTTTGTCATTTCCTTTCATTTCCTTTTTTCCTTTCATTTCAGCCATCTATGTAACAAGATGTCAATGGAAAGACCACGAGACATATGTAAATATGAAAAACAAATCCAAGATGTGGGTGGCGATTCAGAGGTCTGGAACCAGGTTGACAACTAGTAAAAAGCCTACATAACAAGATATATGCAGATTGCTGTGCACATCTCTTCTTCTCATTACACCCTCTAAAATTAAATGCTAAATCTTGCTTGTTCCCTATTTAAAAAAATCCAATTTATTTATTTTTGACAAACAGGTTATCCTAGCTGCATGCCGCCAGTTAGATTAAGAAGGGTTGCTGTTCCCAGGATGAGCACCTCTTCCACGTTTGTCACTCTTGGTCTGAGTGTTTAATATATTTATATTCAGACTCATTTAATTCCAGATATTTATTTCCACATTAGGGTGGCTGACCTACTCAGAAATCAAGGCTACTGCAGCTATGGTGATACCACATGGAGACCACAAGAAGTGTGATTGATCCCCTTTCCATTTTACTCTTCAGTACGGCCATATTGAATATTAATCTATGATAGATATGTCTTTGCAGTTTATTTCCCATCTTGGCAGTGACGAGAGTGTTACTGGTCATAACATAAACCTTACATAAACTGTTACAAAAGGTGATCTCACTGCTATGTTCGTCATTCTAAGAAAAACCAAGCTGTTATTTTTTGTGCGTATGTATCTGTGCATCTAAATGCCTGTCACTTGTGTGTGTTTCACGTAAACACGTTCAAACAGCCCAAACCCACAACCCTCAAACAAAGCCGCCGGCTGCTGGAACTCCTGGCAAAACAGGAAACACAAGTTCATCGGAGCAGCATACACAGCACAGCGAGGATGACTTCGAACAAACAAGGCAATCGAGTTTCACTACACCATGAGTCACTGCACACCTCCATGAACAAGGAGTAACAATTTGTTTCTTTGGCAGTTGTACCGAAAGGCATGTTGGCCTACACGTACGCACACGCACACACTGACCTAAACTCTAGAAAAATTACCAGTTTTATCAAGAATACACTGAACCTTGTTCCTACAGCATTACATCTTCCTGATCGCTCACACACTGTGGGAAATGTTACGCAGCTGGGGTGCTGCGGCTACCTTCAAAGTCTCTGTGGCAGGTCTGGTTAATGAGACGGGCCGGTCTCTTTACATGCCACATGTGTTGCAGAGCCACACACGCACACTTCTCCCCTCAGTACCACACCTTTCTGCTCATTAGTCTCCCTATATCTTCTATCTTTTCCTCCAATTTCCCTTTGCATCCTCCTCATCTTTTGCTGTCGTTTCTCACGTTTCCTTTGTGTCATCCTGACCGCTCTTCCCACCTGTGTATTGCCGTTCATTTTTCTCTCTTTCCCTGCCAGATGGACAAGGCAGAGGGCGAAAGAGAGAGAGAGTGGGTGACGAACAGCAGAGCATCCAGTTCTCGTTGGGTGGGTGGCCTGTATCCAAGATGTTTGCCGACGCCGTGTCGCAACAGCAGCTCACAATGCAAATGTTAAGCTAAAGCAACACACACGGACACAAACGCTGTACATTTGAGTATCTAATGAAACTTCTGCTTCAGCCACCCATTAAAAGCACTTAGTGCTGTGGTTTTGCTCTGATGCTTTTTATAAACACAGACCTGGAGAACATGGGGAACAGGTGTCACACATACTCAGTGGCAGTCGTAGAAGGTTTAACATTAGCGCTGAGGCCTCTAAGAGAAACTGTACCTCTGTCTACAACATTTGCCAGCCAGACCATTTTAGTTTGTTCTTCTGCCAGTGGCTAGGCACTCAGTGAAGCAAATATTGACTGAGGGCTGGCTTGGGTCTTGTCTCTGTGCTGCACCACTGCATTGCCTTGGTCTTAAGTTCAGAACGCTGCAGTATGTGTCCAAAACCACAGCACCCACTTCAGTCCGTTGCTCACCCTGTTAGTGAGTAAAAAAATAAAGAGAACAGTTTTCTTTGTTCCTGGTAAAACTGTCAGTTCCACATTTCTTTGAAAAAAGGCTCATTGTCTATATATGTTATTGACATAAGGTCAAAGCAGTGATTCAAACAGTGGCTAGTTAGAACAAGCTCGTAGTTTCTGATAAGCTCCAACCAGCTAGTTTCCAAATTGACTCATAGGATTAGAATCAAGGACATTTGACTTGGCAGATGTATGCTTTAACAACTGAGCTAAACTCAAACTGATGCTGCAGGCAAACTCAAAATCTGTATCCTCCAATGGTATATGCAAAAAGAACGACTGATGTGCTACCAACTTTCTGTGGTTGTGGCTTTGCAAACATTTGTTTCTAGGTGGAAAAGCTGAAAAGTTCAATATTTTTGAAATACGTATTTTAGCATTCTTACCATGAGTTAGATGAGAAGATCAATACCAAAGAGGAAGCAGATGCAGCAGTTAGCTTAGCTTAACACAACATCAAGACTGGAAAACGAAGTGTTGAAATGACAATTTGTGGTTATACGCACAGGACTATTACGTGAATTCCTGGTGTCTCGTTTGAACTTGAGGGTTGCCTGCTAACCTCTGGCACATGAATCCCTATCGAACCACAAATTATTACAATTTTCTTTTTCTTTTACAGAACAAAAAAGATACAACATGTTAATAAGTGAGCTTTCAAGTTGCTGGTAATGTTTGTTACCCTTGGACTAGGTCAGGCTAGCCCCTTGTTTTCAGATTTTGTGCTATGCTAAGCTAACCGGGTGCTGGATTCAGTTTCATATTGAACGGATAGACATGAGAGTGGTATTGATCTTCTCATATAACTCTCTGAAAGAAAGCAAATAAATGCCAAATGTCAATGTCAATCTATTGCTTTAAACACTAAATTTTCCAATGGGGATCAATTAAGTATCACATTATCATGAAGATAGGTATTTATTGTGTGTATGTACAGAGAAGTGGTGTCACTTGGAGCCCAAATGGTTAAGACTCTGTCTGCATGGTTCCTCCCTTCACTACACAGGCCTGTACTGAACCATCTTTTTAACCATCCACGCCAGGCCTTGCCTCAGAGATGCAGAGAGTTAACTTTGGATATAATTTGCATTTCCTCTTTCAAACAGCCATCCTTGAGCAAACAAGAAACCTGGCATGTTTGAATCAACACAATATACTATTGTCTTGCGATGCCAGAGAGCAGCTATTTTACGGTGCGATGATATGAGATGTGCCAAGAAAAAGTTCAGTTTGATTATGCAATGTCCACAGTTCCACTGTATTCATAGGAACAATGTTCTTAATCAAACTCAAGTCATAAACTCTGACCTTTACAAACAGCTACAGCAGTTCAAGCAAAATGTAATTGTACTATGGACGTAAAACAACACAGAGCACTAGTGGTAATTTCACCAGAGATAGTCTTGAGGGGACAAAGATTTTTTATGAGATGGTAATGAGTCTTCATGGCTGCCCAAGCTCATCAGAGTATTTATGCAGCGTTGGACTACATACCACAGTAGTGTAGGCTGTTTTTAATGTGGAATTTTGCCATGGCTAAGCAGCTTAGACTTGGCCAAAACCTGCATACAAAGACAGCACAATCTCTTTTAGGTCCCATCACTCATTGTGTCTCATCAGTGTGCATTTCTGCCTTCATCAGCATCTATGTCATACTTTTTATAAAAAGCCCAATTTGTTCACCATCATCCACCCTGTGCACCCCTACACACAGACTCTTCATGCAGCTCTCCCTTTCAGTGATAGAATCAGCCTCTGTTAATTATAAATCTCACCCTGTCCTCGTCCCCTAACAGTCACATGGTTAGGGAAGTACCCAAAGCAAATGCATGAAATGAGGAGGGCTATTAAAAGTGGTTGAGGGAGAAAGACGTGAGAACGAATGATTTGGAGGAGGAGGTCAGTTAGAGAGATGACAGATATGAGGTGAGACACAGAGAGGAGAGAGTTCATTTTGGGGAAAGAGGGATAAAATAAGGGTAACAAGTGAGGAAGCGTGGCTGACCCCGAATCTGCCATGACTCGTCTCTACTAGTGCGAGGGTCCAGACATAAACCTACAGTGACAGGGCTACTGCTGTTCCCAATGCACCCCCACCAATGAATCAGTCTCCACTTGTTTCTGCTCCCCCTTCTCCTCCTTGTCCATCTCTGCTCTTCACTTTGCACTTCCACTTGAGCACAACAGGAAACTTCTTCAAATGTTACATGGAGATCTACTATGTTGTGAATGCATAGTAGATTAGCAGGGCTGACTCAGGTGAGCCCTGAGCCACCCCTTAGAGGAGGGGTGGCCTGGACGAACCCTGCGCCCCCCCTTAGTTATGCTGCTATAGGCCTAGACTGCCGGGAGACATTCCATGATGCACTGAGCGCTCTCTCTCTCACACTCTGACTCTCTCTCAAAGACTCTACCTCTCTCTCACTATCCCTGTCTCTGTTTCTCTGTATGTCTGCCTCTGTCTATATCTCTCGCTCTCTGTCTGTTCTCTCCGTGTCCTATTGTGTTTCTCTGTCTCTCTCTCTCCGTGTCTTCCAATTTGTGTCTCTCTCATTGTATGTCTGTCTGTCTGTGTGTGTTTCTCTCTCTCTGTGTCTGTTTGTCTGTGTCTATCGATGGGTGTATATCTGTCTGTGTCTGTCTCTCTGTGTCAGTCTATCTGTGTGTGTCTGTCTTTCCCTGTGTCTGTCTGTCTGTGTCTCTCTCTCTGTGTGTGGAGATTGGATATCCGAGACGTGGTGCTGCGCAGTCTGGATGAACACGGGTCACGTCGAGTGGATGCGGACCGCCTGCTGCTGCTATTGTCGTTATTAGTGTAGCTAAATAACATTGTAGCTGCCATTGCTTTGCATTTTCTGGAGTTGTACTTTGTTTGCTGTGTGTTCTCTTTCATCCTGCTCTTACCTTACCCCCCCCGCCTCTATATCT